>NNCF01127499.1:211778-248855 GCA_002313205.1 Laupala kohalensis | reverse complement strand
CTATGGTGCGAAACTGCATTTTTCCCTACTTGCATGGGCTCTAATGACCCTTGATGTTGACGAGCCCTAAAGCCCCACAAAAAAAAATAATTATTTCTTAAATTTAAAGCCGTTTCTTTGTTAATGATGTCAGTCAACCTTATTTAACATCTTCACTATAATACCGTTCTCTACTTGGAGATGCATAATATATCTTATGTCATTTCAATGTTTAAGTTTCTGAACACAAATTGTCACCTGTCTCTTTCCCTCCTCCTCGGGACGCACCAAATCTTCAACTACTCTGGAGTCGTGTAAGAACGTTTATGAAAATCACACAACTAGTATATAAAAGAAAATTGAAATTTTTCTTGACTGGTAAACGCATAATATTCAGCAACCAGAAACAAACAGACAATATGGTTGGTGAAGACACTGAAGTTCTATACTTCTAAAAAATATTACATTATAACAATAAATTAGTACTGTGTACTCTCGACCAACATATTGCTAAACTTTTTTTTCTTTTCATTTTCCTGGTTTTCACGTAGTATTAATTAGCACACATTGCTATTTATAGTAGGCCAAAATCTTTTTATAATTAATTTCTTACTTAATTTTATAATTAATGGATAGTTTCTTACATCGATTTGTGTATGCAGTGGGTTCCGATGTAAATTCTTCGAGTGTTTTGAGAAGTATGCATAAGAAAAAAAGGTTGACAATGGAAAACTTGGTATCGTTTAGATATTCTGCTTTCTTTTATGATTAGTGTACTGAATTTTACAAACATTTTAATAGATATCAGAGGGGATTCGAGAACGATAACTGGTAACATAATACCAATTTCCGTAACAGTTCATTAAATCGTTCAAAATTACTTCGTACCGCACGATGCATGAGATACCAATTATTGAATTTGTGACGTAACACCACGACCCCGAGCGTTCTCTCCCGTGTAATCCATTCGAGTGCTTATGACCATATGAACGGTTGAACGCATCCACTGTAAGAGAGGCTCAACCGCTCGCTGCTTCACCGTCCACCGACGGGCACGCGGACGCTCGTATTGATCCCTTCAACCTCTCCTCTCGTCTCGCGGCGGGAAGCCGACCGACCGAACGGCCGCCTGTGCTAGTGGTGGTTGACCCAAACCTCTCCTCCACCCTCAGACACGGTGACCTGCAATGCCTACCTCACAATTGCCTGTTCCTCTTGTATCATCATTATTGAACACGAAAGAATGGAAAAAAAGAAAATCTTTTGACCGGCGATATGAGGTTGATTACCAATGTCTGTACACACATCATATATCGAACGAGGAATATAAGCAGCAAAATTAGGAATGATCTATTTTCAATTTCACTAAAATATTTTAATATATCATGCGGAATTATTTGGACAGTTCTCAGTATTTATTTTATATATTTTAAAATATATATTTAACTATTATACATTTTAAAATGAACGTAAGTATTAGAATTCACTTTAAATAGTAAACAATTTTATGTAGAACAGTACTTTGTTTCTATATCCTCCCCACAAAATATTATTTTTTGTACTGTTATTTAATTATTTCCTAATCAATGTGATATTCAATCAATCTTCTGGTGAGATCATGAATTTTGACATTTTAATTTCGAACGATTTGAGAGTAATATTGTAAACTTCGACGTAAAACGCAGGTAATAAACTTTCTCATGCGTATTATTACCGTACGATGACTTACTTCAGATGAGAATAACAAAGGGATTTTTCTCATCAGAAAATGTTAAGGATCTCCAGGAATATACGAAACATAAATATCAACTATTATTATTGTATGAATGTATTCACAAAATGAAATATTTAGGACTCCATTTACGTAAACATTAATAGAATAGAGAAGAAACATTATCTCTCGATATAATTGGTTAATTGGATTCATTTCAGAAACTAGAAGCAATCCTCATAATTTAATATTTCGGTGTTCAACGGTCTGAAATTACTCTTAACTAGTTGTGGATCTCAGCAACGTGGAATCAAATAAATGACTAGTTACTTTTGATTACATGTTTATTAAATGTCATTTCTTATTGATGTAATATGCCTATATCATTGTATAAATACATTAATCTACGTATAGTTTCCGTACAAAACAGAGAATTAATGGGATGATTCTTTGCTCTTGAAGACTCGGCTAGCTAATTTATTTTTCCGGACCATGAAGTTCCGGAAGTTTTACTCATTATTAATCACATTTTAGTCTCATAACGATTTTTCTTTTCAAACGGAATATTTCATTGTCTCTGCTCAATATTTCTACCTATTTTTTTTTCTGGACGATATGAAGTCTTTTTTCTCATCAGTATGGACAGTGGACCGAACAGTGTATCTTTAGGTATTTCTCTATTTCCATGTACTTTTACTAAAAAGAACCCATAGATCGTGTACAGTTACGAATATTTTTGAAAAAAAATTAATGTTTCATATATGGCAATTCTTGAAATTGGTGGGAAATATCTCACAACCCATTTTGGTCCCCCAAAGAATAAGAAACCGAAATTTGAAGAGGAAATTTAAACTTTTTGTATGATTCTTTAATTCATGCTCACCCTTAAAATATAATAGTTTATGTCGAGTTGTAATCAAAAACATTTATTGTAAAAAAAGCAGATAAAAACTGCGTATGAACACGCAGAGGACAGAAAACGAATTTACTCTCCGGAAGCAAGCAAGGGACAATTCCATCAATTCCGATCAAGAACCCTAAGGTAGAGGTGGATTGAAAATTTCAGCACACTCCTANAATTTGTATTTAAAAACCCCCCCCCCCCCCAAGAAATAGTTCATCAGTACGTAATATTATCGAACGATAGAGTATGCGGAATATATTGTTTATAAATCGTAACTATTAAAAACTCTAAATTCGAGATGATTTATTACAATAGATCGCCGCCCGCAGGTAAGCTAGGCAAAAAACAATGCATTACAAAAGCAGCGATGACTAATTTAGGAGAGGTTGCTCCAGTTTTTTCGAATATTATGGTAATCTGATTGTTGAATAATAAACAATCGATCTGTTATTAATTCAATTTATATCGTCAAGTTGATTTATTTCAAAATTCTTTAATTTATGTCATATCTATGTTATAATGAGTCATACGGAAAAAATATAATAGTGACCCCGGAGTAAATATAGTATTTTGTCTCATCACTTAATCATGCAATTATTCTCAGTAAAGTCAAGGTTTCTTAAATCTGTGGTGTTGAAGTTTCCGCCGCACTATTTTTCGAATGAATTTTAATGTTAAAATTTTGTTCTGCGGTGGGATTTGTGAGTTATTCAGGTATCGCTCAGAAGTTTAACGCTCCCGTGACGCGGGACAACTTGCTGCAGAAGTTCCCTGCGCAACTTGAATTGGATATGCTTACAGAGAGCAGGTGTATTTGAACTTACGTTCGAAAACATAGGCTAACATTGCTTTGCGCTACTCCAGAGAGAAAACGCAGAGTAAACATGTTTTGCATTTGTATTTCGGGATACTACACATTATTACATGCTCTACAGACACGAATGTATGCAATACTCCACTCGGAAGTGACTTCTAAAACATCTATAATATTTCAATTTTACTGGTTATATATGTGAACAATAATTGTGAGGAATGTTGGCACCTCGTTTAATGTAAGAATATTGAGAAAATGTTATTCCTAAAACTAACCTAAAATTCATTTTGTGTAGTTTTGTGAAACGATACAGTAAAATTTTCGTTGTTTCTCTTTTTCGTACGCGTAGTGTATTAGACGCATATGATAATATATGATTCCTTGAGAACTACCTTGCTGTTCCTAAGGTTTATTGAAACGTGTGCATTATTACAGTTCCAAATGAATCTCTCACACTCTGATCTTGATGCTTCTGCGACGCATCAGCGTGCTAGAGAACAGTCAAACAATGTAAAACCTTTGAGAATTTCATTTGTTAAATAGAACTCTTTCATATTCATATTAAAAGTTTCCTCGGTAATAAAGTGTCTTGGTATTTCGTCACGGTTTTTCAAGGTGTGCTGAAGAATTTACNTATATATATATAAAAGAAACTTGAATGACCTCATTTTCTTTTGTTTCAGAATCAACAGGTGGTGATGGAAATTCTAAGGTATGATTCTTGTTATGGCTTCTCTATACTTCGACGATTTCCAAATTAAATAGTTTATCAAAGTATGAGTTTGGATCAAATACACAATTAAAAATGAAAGACAGTATATATTAGATGAGTTCACACAGATTCACTCATGTAAATTGAGTGTTTTTTGTGCCATAAATCGCCGTTTATCCGCTACTTAAATAATGTTAATTAATGTGTATTGGTTGATAGCGTTGATGTGCACTGTGCATATGCATCCTTATTTTTACTAATATTACGTAATCATGTTATATGATGTATATTTTTTGTGTATTGATCCGGTTAACAAATCTCGCTTTTATGACAGATCTTTGTCCAACTCAGTAAAATCGTATAAAATGATCTAGAAGAGGCTTAATAATATTTAAAAATATGTCCCCCACTCGCAAATCGAAATCCGTGCAATTTTCATTAATAATCTTTTGCTCTTAGCCACGTTTTCACAACACCAATAAGCAAGTCAACAATTGACTTCCAGTGAGTAAAAGACAATAGTTGGCTTCCCCAATTGACATTGACATTGACATTGACATTGACCTAGACCTATCTTCACAATTCAGTGCATTTGCGCGGCCAGTACAGCTGTAGTAGCCAGACTCAAGTAACGCTGCTTGAATTGGTTAGGGTGAGGGAGGGGGGGAGGTATTGAACGCCAATATTTATTTCACTTGAGTTACTCCACAGGACAACTCATTGGTATGTCAACTGTGAAGTTCATAGGTTTCTAAAATCGTCAATGGAGTGCACATGAAGCCAACTATTGCCTTCCAGTCATTGGAAGTCAACACTATTGGCATCATGAAAACGCGGCATTAGATATGAAGAACGAAAGGGAACTTAAACGACTTTAACTGATCCTTCAACTTTAACCCGTAAAAAATTTTATAGATTGCCTTTAATTGCTCTTTTTAAAGTCGGCCAATGACAAATTCTGAGTGAGTAATTTCAAAAATCCTAAAGAATTTCTCTATAATTTACATTCATAATTATATTTTTGTGTCACATTTACCTATTTTACTGTAGAGCATGCTTCGTTAAACACTCAAAAAATTAGTTATATTGCATTGTCTATACCATTCATATCATGCGCTAGTAGTTTTTTTACGTTATAGAGATCAAGAAAATTATTCTTCCAAAAATATTCCTTAGTAATGGTATTATTGAGCCTTTTCAGTTAAAATTGTTATTTCATCTTATTTTAAGTTTATTGATTCTGCCATTTTGTTAATAATGCAAGCCCCCTTGCTATTGTGTAAGTGGATTCCCTAAATAAATAGATATTGGAACTTGAAAGTGTTTTGTTAATTGCGTGCTCTAAAGAGGAAGATGGAAGATTCAAATGGAGATTTTCTTACGTAGGTTGCCGCAGTATTGGATACCCATTTTGCCAAGAATCTCACGAAAAGTTTTTGCAAGTGACGGGAAAAAAATTGAATGTTTCTCTCTGTTAGTTTCATTCATTTTCACTAGGTTTGATAATATTGATCAAAAGTATTTATTTGTGCAGCGGACTAACAACAAATTAGTATCTTTAAATATAATTGAATTGATTTGAAAAAAATTTATTTGCAACTTTCAATAGAATTATAATCAAGCATAGTATTGACGGGGTTGGTGACCCATTCACCAGTAATTTGGCCCTGTAGTTACCGTCGGCTGTGCGTGCAATAACCTGGCATTTATTCTTTAGAAACTTGCCAGTTAAGACGTCCGCGCTGATAATAATAATCGTTTACGTTACAGCAATACATTCTAATGTCAGCGTAATGAAATAAAGTTTCAGTTCAGTTAATTACCATGAATACTAGTACAAAAATGTGTAATATTGCGGTATCTAGCGTGTTCGTTAAGCACAGTTGGAAACCACTGCTAACCTACGGTAATAAAAACGGTAAACAATAAGAATAACTGTAATAAACAACAGAAATTACTCTGCTAACTAGGGTAAGCAAGTTTTTTTATCTACTATAGAAATCACTAGTCATCTACTATAGGAATTCTAATTCACAATTTTTCAATACAGTTGACCATTGGAAGCACAACATACTTACAAGATAAACTATTCTGTGCTTCGTTTCTTATATCAATGTTATGGTGAAGGTTATAGAAAATTATGATGAAGGCAAGTTATTTTCCTAGGATGAAGTTTTATTCGAAAATGCAGCAAAGATCTATTTTCTACTAGAATGTCCTTCATTTCTTGTGGTTTTATTTCGACACTAACTGGAACTCGTAATTCGATATTTATGTAATCACTTTTCTAGTGTATCTACTCTCGCATAGGTTAATGGCCTTTTCACTTGATGGTGGTCAACGATATTTCTCGTCTTTCTCATGAGAAATACACAACAGATTTCTTCGACTTCGCTCAGCTAAAACATGTCAGCACAATTTTTTGCAATAAATAAGACTAACTACGAATATTTCAGGATTTTAGATCTGTAATTTTAATGGATCAATAAGAATAGAAATATTTTTGTTTCCGCGATAACTTATGGTATATTATTTTTGTTATCTTTCACTGAATAAATAAAGTATTAAATCGATGTTTATAGGATAATATTGTTAAATAAAATAGTTTTAAAAATTCTTAAATTTGTGACATTGCAATGGATTAAAGAGGATGACAATGTTTCGTAGGCATTCATTAATGCAGAGAGAAAACTATTGAAGATAAAAACTTGAAGTTCTTACGCAAATGTGCATTTGTTTAGTAGATGATTAAGAAAATTTTCCTAAATTTCAAGTTAATAAGAGAGATTTAAGATGAAATATATTGTTTTTTGTTATTCGCTATATTTCCCAAACTAATTAATATATAATCACCGTTAATGTGTGTAAACGTGACTTTTTTCAATTGTAAATTATAAGGAAGGGCCAACCGTATTATAAAGTTAGTAGCTCCCGCGCTGAATTGATTAGTTTAGAATCCAAGTAATTGTCTCAACGTTTCACCAGAAAAAATACTTAAATATGTACACAAATAAATCTAAACTCATCATGGATGTATTATTTAAGTTATAAACATAAAAGTTATAGATTTGTTGATGGTGTTAAACTTTTATGCTAAAAACTAGTAGTTTCTGAACAATATTGACAATGAGTTTCCTGGTACATACAAGACAAATTGGGGGAATTTTCTAATTATACTGGAAAAGTCTAAATTTGAGGAATATCAATACTTTTTACGTTATGAAATTTTCACGTTTTTACATGTTTTGAATCATTTATATAATTATTGCTGTCTAGGTATATAAAATAGTAATTACTACGAAAAATAGAAAACATAAAACATTAATTTGTGAATGTATGTGGTATTTTGAAGAGGAAGTGTGTTATTGACTTCGCAAACAAAAGCACAGGAACTCACAAACAAATGAAGACCTGTCGAATGCAGCATATCTCGATCAATAAAGACACCCTTTGTTGTTCCTATTCAGCTAATAACAAAAAAGGGCCGATGAAAACGGGCAATGTTCACAAGGGCAAATAGGTCGCGGTTCTGGAATTGTGCAATGTTTTGTCAATCCGTTGTGTCGCTCTCAATTGTTACACAATCTCACATTCACGATTCATCGACCTCAATTTCCAAATCGATGAAGTACAGTAATAATTGGAGTATTCAAATAATTCGTTGATTTTTTAACTGCAGAGATGCTGACTTTTACTGATATTTTAAATGGAACTTTATTTCATGACTACTTCAAATCCGTAAAAATACGAATACAAGGTATATTAAAACCATATACGAGGGATGTTTTTTTCAACCTCCAATAGGCTATAAAAAGACAAATTGACAAGATATAATAATTTTATTGCCAGAAGTACACCAGGATCTGACTTATATTTCAACATAATCGCCAAAACGATTGAGGCATTGATCATATTGTGACTTAAGTTTCTGGATACCTTCCTTAATGAAGTTTACCGCCACTGAGGACACACGTCTTGACGGCTTCTTGAAGTTCGTCGTTGGCGGAGAAGCGTTGTACGTCCAACCATGCCTTCAATTGTTGTCCCCTGCTGCATAATGTCCACCAACAACACACGTTTTTGGTCCCAAATATATTAATATGCAAATCTCTCAGAAAATGTGCTTTCCTTTCCAGCTTAACCGCTTGGTGCAAATCATACAAATGAATTATACTTTAGAGCATGAAAAGATGTGCTTACGATCTTCTATTGTTTCATGTTTTCCCTTTTCCATTTTGATATAACTATATTTCAAAATTTTGTGTTTAAAAAAATATTACATTTCTTGAATTTGAACGAATAACAACTTCGAAACAGTCTAGCGATTGGCTGAGTTCCTTGTTTGATGCTTTGTTGGGTGAGATCAGACGTGAAAGCTTACAATTTTCCTGGTCCATATTCCAAATATTGAATTATTTGCGATCTTTAATGCAGTCAATTTCCCGAAAATTCGTCAAGGGGTTCTCATAAAAAAACTACCGCTAGTTTCAGTGACTCCTGGGAGCTGAAACTTAGCGCAATATTAGGCCTTACAAAACTCACGGAGAATAAATGAAAGTTCAATTAATTTCTTACCCACTAAAATCGAAGTTTGTGGATAAAATGTAAATTGAACTTTGTTTTGCTGTAGTACATTTTCATCGTATATTCAGATGTTAACAATGTTAAAATTATTATTCAAAGAAAAACATGACATCTTTTAAAATCAAAAAAGGGACCCAACAATCATAGATCATCGCACGAAAACGTCCCGTGGAGAGGTCCATGACAGTTGGAGACAAATACACATCTGACTGAATCCAAAGTAGTACGACTCTACGCTTCAAGGGTTGTAAAAAGGTACAATTACAAAATGTGCCGATAACTAGGGGACAAGAGTCGTTGCTAGGAACCCTACTACGACATCAGGAATCATCCCGTAGCATTATTGGAATCAGTACCCATAGTGGACGAAATAAAAGGAAAGACCTAGGCTTGATTGACGACGTCACGAAAGTATGAAGGAAGTACGACGTCAAGAAAGAATGACTTCCCGAAAGTCAAGAAAGTATGGTAGAAAGACTGAAGATTTCCTGTGATTCATACTGTCATCCCACGTGACTCCGAGAATAAAAAAGAGCTGCTTATGTGTGACGTCCTCGACATTTCGAATGAGTCGAAAAATGCATTAACAAAATCAATATTCAAAGAATTCATTAAATTTTCATCCACTTTTTGTGTATTCCCATGGAATGTATGAAAATAAATTACAATTAATTTTCACGAAATTACATTTTCAATGTTATTTTAAATTCATGATCAATGAAGGCCTACAGTAAAATTTCCCAAACTTGTATAATTTTCGGAAGAATGACTAGATATTTTCTCATTCTCAGGGGCAGTAGTTACCAGAACAATTCGTGATCATGCTGATCAATCTTGGTACGCCTGATAGTAGTATTTTGAGAAGGTCGTGAAAAGAATTCATGGAAAAGGTATTTCTGATCACGGAACGCGTCATGCATAAAAATGGAATATTAAAAGTAACCAGTAAAAATATGAAAGGAGAGTAAAAATAGTACAAAATAACTCAGTGTACCAAAAATGCGATATCCGAACTTATACAAACATATTAATTAAAAAACAGTGAAAAATAGTCAAGCTCAGCTAACAAACATAACCTGTTTTTTAAACGGAAGTGAACACTAAAGATATAGTTCAAAAAATAAAATTTAACTGTAAAACCAGGCAGAGTTATGTTTCTATTTAATTCTCGTTCGACTTTCAGAGTAGCGAGACGGCACAATGGACGTATTTCACAGTCGATTTCTCTTTCGCGTGTTCATTTCTTAAATTGAAGTTGGTACGAAGGAGTGAATGAAGAAGGTTAAATAGAAAAGAAGATGGTGATTGGAGGGCAAACGGTTGTGTTGCGAGAAAAACTACCACCGAACCGATTTATCAATCTGTAAACACTCGTAGCATCCTGGATTTTAACTGAGTCTATATTCTGTGATGACATTTTTATCTTCAATCATGACCGCTTTGTTCCAATTTTATGTCGAAACTATTTCAGTTAAAAACTACCAATTATATTTTATCAAATTTGTTTAGTATTATCTGTGAATTATATTTTCTGAGATTCTATTTACTCAAAATAATTGAATTGTATTAAATATTTCTTGTCTTGATAAGTTAAAAAAATAGTTTAGATGGTCATGGATCGCTATATCAAGTCTACTTTGTTTTACAGATTTAAAATATTTTGAGCACATCACTAAATATATTAGCACCCATTCTAATGTAACTTTTAAATTACATCAATTTTAATTATTATTATTCAATTTACAGAACTTTTCCAAATCGATAAAAGTTAAACATTTATAGCAGCTGGGATGAACAACATGTCAAAAAACCAACTATTATTAGCTCTTGATTATACTACATTTTAAATGCATACTAGGTTCCAAGGGTTGCTATCTACAAGGATATGACGACAATGTGTCGCTGTTACTCGCGAAGTAAAGCTTTCTTATGGAACTAACTTGGTTTATTTTCTATTTTAACGTGAACTACTGAACCTGTTATGAAGAAAATTGTTTTTGTACACACCGTAGAGTCAAGAGTAACGGGATGAAACAATTTTCATGGTGCTTTGAATGTGTTGAACGCTCTAAAAGTGCTGAAGAAAAAAGTGAAATCAATGTACGTGTATAATCTTCAACAATACGAAAAAAAGCCCATCTAATGGCTCAGGTGGTAGCATTCTTGATCATCAAGTCATCCCGGGGTCAATTCCAGGAAACATTTGTAGCTCTTCCCATTTCATTATGTCTTTATGTCCCATTTCATATAACTGTGACTACTGCAACCATCCTTCATCTATCCACCTCCTCCTAGTATCTATAACTATTACTAATTACTTCTACTAACTCCTCCACGTGGGCCAAGTTGAAGGCACACCTACTAACAATAGCCATTCAACTCCCACCTCTTATCGCACCATGTAGATAAGTTTCAATAGCACACTACATTTCCCATATGCAAGTACTACAATTTTTAAAAAAATACGAAAATGCATGATCTATGAACATTTTCTTACAATTATCTTAAAGGAGTCAAGACCTGCTAATGTATTTACGTCAACAGATACTTCTCTTGCCATTTGTGAGGGAGACTTCAAAGTGCTATATTGAAAGTAAAATAAATATAATTATTATAAATATTATATGTATATAATAAAATTATCATTGCCCTCACTATACGGAGTCGAGGGCTATACGGTGAGGTATTTTTTATTGCAGCTTCAGAGTATTAAACATCTTAAAAGTGTATATCAAAACTAGATGCATTACCGACAGTGGTAGTGTCTTCGCTACAACGATATCGCTGAGCTGCTTGATTTCGAAACCCTGCTCGACCGAACTAGGTGAGGTTTTCAGGTGTGGTTTCCCTCACCTTCTCCAGACAATTCGGTTCGGTACCGTACGTTCCCTGGCAACCCAACAACTATCCTTCCCAAAAATCCTCACCCAAGTTAGGTGGAAGACCGGGCCAAACTTCGCCAAAAGACATGTACAATAATAATAATAATAATAATAATAAAGTGCTTGTCGTTTTATTATAATGATGATGACAAATACTGGAACGGTATCACAATATGAGCATACTGTATTAAATTAATGTAGAGATTTCGTGAGATGTAAACTATAATGCAACGTCGATGCTGGACAGTGGCGTGCAACATGTCGATTTGGTGGCAATCACTCAAAGACACAGACACGGAAGTCATTTGTGAGGCGTCGGAAGAGGGCGAGTGGGTAGCGCGTTCCTCTCGCAACGGCGGGAGAGTGTCGCTCCACTGATTTATGGCCCTGTGGCTGCGTTGAAAACCACTGCGGGTTGCGCTCATGAACGTGAGCGGTAATTCGCGAACAGCGCTTCATCTTGACACGAACATTACGATCTCAAAACACGTGTTGTACGCAAATAAGAATAGTTGCACATATACACGTATTCATTCCCGACTGTCTTTCCTATCGCGCTGTCTCACCTATCTCGTTCCTTTCAGAGACGAAGAGTTATCATATAATCACCCACCTGTAACATTCCTACCTGTAATAAGAGGACAAGAATCCTCTTGTTCGCCTCTAAAGGCGGCGCCAGGCATTCGTCATTCTACATGCGAATGCTCGCCACTTACTTTGATGTGCTCCAAAGACCGATACTCTGTGGGTAGGGCGAGCACCGGTATTCGTGAAGAGGCGAAGAGCAAGCGACCCATACACACTATTCGCTATTCAACGAGCGGTCGCTCGGAATTCGCCGAATGTCTGGAACCGTCTTAAGTCCAGCGTCTGCACCTTACCCAGCATGCATTGGAGTAACCAGTACAAATTTCCCGTCATTCCATTTCGGTAGTCATTTGTAGTTTACCAAAACGATTCGTACAAGGAAAGAAGTTGTCGCTTATTCAACAATATACTGCACGCTTTCCCTAGTTTCCTTACAAAGCTTAGCCGATACAAATCATTTGTTTCTCTCAGCATTTATTTTTTACGCTCAGATTTTGTTGGCTGCATGGCAAAGAGTGCGTGTGAGCCACTGATAGCATATACTGATTGTGAAATATATGTTAATAAATTTTCTTTTCCCATCAAATGGTTCCGTGAATTTCAAGGAAATTTACAGAATCTGAGCAGACCGTCGATTAGTGAGCTCACCTGATGTTGTTTGTATCTCGTCTCGCTAGTTTTCAGCATCAATCTCCTGTTCGCCTTTCATATATTGTAAGATTCTGCTTGAAGGCAAAGGTTAGTCACAAGAACACGAACAGAGTTTTTGTAACAAACAGTGCACTCAGATCAGATACTAATATTTATTGAACCCCCATTCATCTATATTGAACTGTTTGTCATGTTCAGTCGACGGGTCATATGAAAACCGAAAATGTTCTTAATATAAAATACCGTAAAATAAAATTAATTTTATACCGTAATATAAAATTAGACATAAGTTGTTCTTTATGCAAACCAATGTTCACGTATTGTTTGCAATACTGTTCTCATTAAGTTGCATTTTAGAAAGAAATTAAATATGCAGGCACATTAGAATACATAAACAAAAATATTTCTAGTAATTCAACAGTAAAGAAAAGTTTATCAATGCGAAAATGCATATAAACGACAGAAAGAAAGAGCGCAGTATACGAATCGCAATAGCTGTACACACAAATCTATATTTTAAAAAATACCAAGAACTTAAAACTAATTAATTCTTTCTAAAAACAGTAATTAATTATAGTATTAATAAATTAATAAATAATTGTAAATATTTCACCCCAATGGTGAATAAATTACTTCTGTCATGCAAAATAAACAAATCAATGTGTCAAGCATTTTATTATGGGAAAGCTGATCTACGAATGAACAGCCTAAACGACTGAAGCCAGGAATATGAAATTTGGCCAGTAGGTACCTTTTTGTAACGTGAACGCCGAATAAGAAAAAAAATTGCAAAATTGTTTTTTAAGTCTGAAAAAAGAATGAAGTGTTAGTTTTTTTTCTTCAATTTTTGCCATTTTAACTTCATTTTGCTAACTAATTGATATATCAACTAATTTTTTATTGTTATATGCAACATTATTAATTCAATTATCTAGAAAAAGGTTTTCGGGTTTTTCGAAATTATCTTTTTTATTGGGTCCAAAGGGGTACACATGTTTTCACACTTTTATCGTTTGTCGCTAAGGGCATAGTATATTGTTTTCGCTATATCTCACCAACTAATTAAGATACTATATCGAATTTTGTATGGTGAGTTGTTGTGACTGTCCGACACATTTATCAACACAGAAAGAAAACTATTAAATATAATAAGTTTAAATTTTGACAGGATGGACTCAGAAGGTTTTTTCTGAAATTCCGATTTTAAAGTGGTTATTTAGGGTGAAATGTGATCCGCTATTTTTGCAAACTAAATGCAGTATAATTTCGGTATTTGTACGTAAACATTATGTAACTTAAATGTCTAGAAACATATAATTGGATTATTTTATATTTTATTTTTCATTGGATCCAAAGGTGTATAAATATTTTCATGCTTTTGTCATAATTTCTTGAATAATGATTTTTTACAACTCTGATAGAGCAAAACAGGAATATCTATCCGATGGTGATGGAAATTATGCTTGTAAAGAGAAGTTCTTGATTGTTAAATTGAGATGATCCAATATGTGTTATCCAAAAGATTCAAAATCTTTCAGGGATATAAAAAGAACAAAACAATCTTATAAATATATTAAGTATATTAAAATGAAAACATTAATAGAAAATTACTTATTGTTTTATTTTGTGCTTTTTCTCCATTAATTTCGAAAAATTGTGCGAACTGAAGATTACTAAAATGAAATAAAATAGTGATAAAGATTGCAAACAAGTATCAAACTGAAAAATAACTCCACGGCACATATATTGTAACAAGAATATTTTGAAGTGGGGAGCGGAAATCGGTAAAATATGCTAATGTTATTTAATTAAAATACCTCATTTTCAAAGTTTTATTATTGATAAATTTTCACGCTGTTCGACACCGATTACCCAGATTTAATTTCCTCTATTATTATGAAAATTGGAAAAATATCTCTCGGAGCCGACTTTGAGAAAATTAAAAACAAATTCTTGAGATCTTATGATGTAGACACACAAATATAACTCAAAATTATTTCATCATTTATGTGTTATTATTCGATTCACCATATATTGTTGAATTTTTCTTCGTGTTTCTTAGACATGTAAATGTATCTGTTATTAAGTTTCCATCACTTAAAAGGACATAAAAAGATAGTTTTCTTTCAGTACATCCCGTAAATGAAGAATATACTCTTGAAAAGACTGCGTCGTGCATTGCCTTGCAAACCGTGATTGGATTTCAACATAGGATAAGCTTTATGCCTGCCTTCATATTTTCGCCTTATCGATCGGATGCTGACGTCATTCTTCAGAATTGATGGAAGCAAATGAGGAGAGAGTTACGTGTGGTCAGTGGAGCACTCTTATGGGTTGTTCTTCAAGATCATTCGCTCTGAGAAGAGATAGTAAAAGAACATATGAGTAAATCATCCATCGAGTCTCGCATCAGCTTGGTCAATGCACACACACAGAAAAAAATCGAGATGGTTATTTATAAGGAAGGCTCTGGACGGGTTAAAATGTCCAAAACGGTTTCAAAACGCAAAAACGCAACATGTAATACTACCATTTTTGTGTGGTTTCTATGAGGATACTTTTCATGGTTTATANATATATATATATATATTACCAGAAATGTATTTTCAACATTTTTTATTAATATTATACGATTGGTTCGAAAGGTTGGCATATGTATTATTTAACGATATTATATTATTTAGTGATAGTTTAAGTTGGTTATTTAATATAAATCAAACTTTTCTTTACATATTTTTGACACTTAATTCAAATTCTAAACAAATGAATTTGTGAGATCTTTCATGTGGCATCTGACAATTCTTTCATCTCTGTTTCTATTAAGCTATGTGATCCTAACCAAACGCATCTTATGTTCATTCAGAGGTGATTTTATACTTATTAAAATAATATTTATCAAAACAGGCTATTTTAATTTTAAAAATTTCCCAGGCAAAGCTACAAATTATCTTATTAAACGATTCAAAGAGAAATTAAGGAGATCATACGAAATTCACCAAAAACAAGTTTCATCATATAAATTCATTAGTAATAAACATGTCTAATTTATTACTAAATACAATAGCTATTCTTATCCATCAAAATTGAAACTAATGGATTAAAACACAAATAACAATGAAGATGTAGTTAATGATGAAAATATATTTACAAACGTATCTTACCAGAAACACAATGAATTACCTAAAAATAGAAAACAGAATTTATGCCTTGCTAATGTGTGAATAATACTCCTTAAAAACAAATAAAAAAGGTGAAAATTAAGTAAAATATAATGAAAATACGATTTTTTTCGCCAGAATTAATGAACTCAAGAAAAGTATTGATTGTTTTGTCTATAGTCATGACATCATGATGATACATATAATTATAGTAATGGATCCTTCCATCACTTAAACAGACCTCTCTAGTGATTTGCGTCTCTCAAACGCACATAGCAGTATTTGTTGTGGAAAGAGTTCATTTCCTCTTAGAAACTAAAGGGATACGAACGTCATGGGATTTGATTTGTGTTAGTAATAAACGGATTCATGTCTGTATTTGACGATATTCATTCAAAGTGCTTGAAACACATTCAGGTGAATAGATAAAATGAAAAGACAAAGGAACAATTAACATTTGCCCAGTTTTGTCTTAGCATTTCAAAACTACTTCATATAAAAGTTAAGGCAATTTTGCAGATTGAAAACATTAATGATTTTATCGTGAATATCCTATATTTTCCTTATCAAAAGTAAAATATTTACAAATGAATAGTTTTTTGTTCCATATCTCATGAAATGAAAAGTAGGCTTTTCTTTTGCTTTAATATTTGAATGATTAATATTGGAGACATTTCATTTTTTACGTAGTAATCATTATTGAGTTTAAGACAGTCTGATGAAACGCGTTTTGTCTGCTTTGTCTTAACCACAATATTTTGATAATTTAATAAAATAAGTAAGTGTACACTACATGGTGTCATTCGAAGTACTATCTTTTTGTTTTCATTTCAGAGCAGTAAATTTGCTGTAATTGTTTTATACAATTGAGAATGAAGTTTCCTTAAATTTTCCACCGAGCTGCCTTCCTCATATTCTTCATTTTTTCAAAAAACGTTTCGCATTGTTACTGGTAACATGACTATGTCATCCCAAGTTTTAAATTGATTAGTCCGATTGTCAATAACCATAAATATTCCTAGCAATCGTTACTAAAACTGTTGCATTTTAAAATTTTTGAACTGGACTTATCTAATATTTATTCACGTATTTCATTCTTTGTAACAAAATACTTGTACTGTTGGCAAAAATATTCTTTTTCTAGTTTGGAAGATATAAAGGGAGTATGGCCTCTCACAGTATCTTTTATTTAATTGTGTACTTCATTATGTCAGTCACGTGGGTGTACTGAAGATTCCCTGATGTTTTTCTCTGTATGTCTTTCTTTCTCCTCTCTTTCCCTCTCTTTCCCTCTCTGTCTGCCTTCGTGCTTTTTGTGTGACGCCCTCTTGCATAGACACTTTGATGAATAAACTCGGTCGCATTAAGATTGTAAGATCTATTCGTTCACTTTAGTTGTTACTTAACCGGCCAGAGATTTAAAATATCAAATCATTGGAAGTTCTTTGAGACACTTTGCATAAGAAAATGATTTACTCGTTATTGAAACAAACATGTATTAAAATACAACGGAACAGTACTGAAATGTTGTGTTAACTATTAACGTTAAATGTGGAAATAGGTTTTTGAGAAAATATTTGCTAAATAACAGTTATATTTTCCTGTTCCTAGTTTTTAAACGCGTTGAATGATATTTCGATTTATGTTTCAGGATTTTGATGAGGTGAAGCAGTTAGAGGAACTAAAAAGTTCTTTGGGTGAGTTTCTTTTGCATTCACTGACATTCAATTATGCGATTGTGAGATATTGCGATAAAACTTCTCTTTTCCTCTCGTTTCAGGCAAGACCTTTTCTCTGCTGAAATCCCATTCGTCTATGTTCACTGATGTGAACGGCCAGCGAGAAGGGCATTCAGAGACTCGCGAGGAAGGTAAGGAGGATAAATGAAAGATGTGGTGTTGTCTACTAGTAAAATATTTATTCAGATAGTACTTTCGCCAGCTTAGCTGGCATCTTCAGTCTCAAATAAAATGAAATACAAAAATATAAACAATATGAAAGATTGCAAAGTTCAAGAAATTTTGTTAAGTTTATAAACATTTTAAATTTGTTAAAATTATGAAAATTTGAAATTATTTGAAATTTGTTAAAATTATAAAAATTTTGAAATTAATTAAAATATAATAAAGTTTTTAAGTGTATTGGAAAGAGAACAACAAATTATTGTTGAATGAATCTGTGAATAAGAGATAAAAGCTGCAACTAAATGAAAATATAAATAAGTTGAACGTACCTGACAATGCCAAGTATCAAAGGGCAAATGTGCCGAAGGGTTGTACGGCCACTATTTAAGAACTACTGGTAAGTTGGGGCGGGGGAGGGGGTTCAGTTAGAACACTGATCAGGAAATTTGTAGCTTTTATCTCTTATTTTCAGATTCATTCTCGATTCACATATTTTAGTTGCAGTTTTTATCTCTTATTCACATATTCTACGTTAATTTGTTGCTCTGTTTCCAGTAAACTTACAATCTTTATTATATTTTAATTAATTTCAAAAATTTTATAATTTTAACAAATTTCAAATGTTCATAAACTTAACAAATATACTTGTACTTTACATTCTTACATATTGTTTATACTTTTGTATTTCGTTTTATTTGAGACTGAAGATGCCAGCTAAGCTGGCGAAAGTACTATCTGAATAAATATTTTACTAGTAGACAACACATCTTTCATTTATTCTTAAAAATGAATTCTAGTATCGCCTCACAGATATCCAACAAGGTAAAGGAGGGTCTTCACTGCACCTTCTCAACTCTTTCAGCGTCCGCATGGGTGGAAATTGGAAAAGGGGGATCAATATGAAAATTGTGCCGAAATTATGTATCAAAAAAAGTTTATCGAAAGTACACATTATTTGATTAAATAAAATAAAATTATATTGAAATATTTTTATTTTTGTGTTATT
Organism: Laupala kohalensis; assembly: GCA_002313205.1. Lineage (NCBI taxonomy): Eukaryota > Metazoa > Arthropoda > Insecta > Orthoptera > Trigonidiidae > Laupala > Laupala kohalensis. The sequence continues at coordinate 229,962 of NNCF01127499.1, read as the reverse complement.
AATTTTAAGTCAACAAGTTTCACTAAGAAATAGTTGTTGGATACGATATTCTGAAATGACTCGAAACATGTAATCTAATATCTCCGCGCTAAATAAAGATGGTCTCGTGTTTAAAAAAAATTACAATATACAATACAGTTGTTGGTAAACTCTAGCGTACCCAGATCCTCTGTAATGCATTTGTGTATCACTTAGTTTACGAAAGTTTCCTTACCTTCATTCGGGTATACCCCTTAAAAGCTACGGTATTTCACCCCACCCTGGAAAGAATTCTGTGGGATCCCTGGTAGAAACCCGTAAGTCCTGAGAGGAGTAATGCAAAAATAATATTGATCGTCATAGTCATTATAACCTTTACAATGACTAGATATTGTTTCATTTTAATTGAATTATTGACGGTTAGGCAATGAAACTCGTTTCCGGGCTGTATCTTGATTAGTCCACACACCTGAAGTCGCTAAGGCATAGCAATTTTTAAAAAAATAATATTAATATGAAGACTGTAAATTATTTTCCCTTTACTTTTTCCATGTGCAGTTTGTTATGAGGTCTCTTATTTTTATTTCTTTGTATGTATGTACTGTCACGCTATGGATTGTGTCAAGGTATTTTCAACCGTTAGTGAATGGAAGTATAGAAAAAATTAACGGGGTATAATTCGAATGTAAAAGGGAATTTTGCTGATGTCCCGCGAATATTTGAGGACTTTTTATCATTAAATCATTATTGATTTCTACTCAAAATGTATTGTGTACGTTAGTTTTATCAATTTGGTAATATTTCTTTGTCCACTGGTCAAGGTTTGCGACCATTGTGTGAATGACATGAAGGTGTTGACAATTTTTTTAAATTATTAATTTCGTTATTATTTTACACACATGTTTTTCTACTATACACAGGGTTATTCGAAATTATGTGAGGTATTTTATAAAATTATAATCAAGTCATTTTTAAGAGTATACGACGAGATTCGGTTTAAATTGAATGAAATTCAAATATTTTCCTATTGTGCATGACCGTGCCGCACCAGAAGTTGTGTTCGCGCTATTATCACTACAATTAAAATGTTGGCTGAGCAGGAGTAAGAGTTTTGTGTTTTTGCAGTATACAAAAATGGGATCTGTTATTTCAGTGCAACTTGCATTTCATAATTGTTTCGATAAAGATATGCCTACTGACAAAAGCATTTGCAAGTGGTATCGCCAATTTGAAGAAATTGACTGGGTCTGTAAAAGAAAAAGTACGGGAAAGACAAGTATTAGTAATGATAAATTGGCCCATTCACGATCAGCATTTGTATGTACTACATAGCCCAAAGAAATGTACGAATAAAGAGAGTCTTGAACTGTGAATACCACCAACATGTGGCCTGAAATGAGAAAACGATTGAAAATTAAACCGTACATATTGTTTGCTGCAAGCTTTACTACTTATGGACTACATAAAGCGATTAGATTTTTCCGAAAACATACTAGTAAAATGTGGAAATGGAAATGACATATTATCATCTCTCGTTTTCAGTGACGAAGCCACTGATAATTTCACAAACACACTTCACATCAGAGGGAAAGAAATATACGTATTTGGGGGACTCAAAACCCATACTGCTGCAACGAGTTGGGCAATAATTGACTATCGTCAGGATATTGTCCGCATGGCTCAAGGAAGTCATATAGAACATTTGTAATGCAATAAAAGAAAAGTATTTGCGTTTTCCTAAGTATTAAACGAGAGCTTATGAATGTACTTTTAAAAATGACTGATGGCGTTTTCTGTTTGCTGCTCCGAGTGTGCACTGGTGCACTCTGAGTGCAAAAATGGTGTTCGATTTGAAGGAGTATTTGCACCAGTGCAGAGATAGGGTTGTTCCATTTGTCTATCGATGCGCACTCCCTGCGCACTGAGAGCAACCCGACTTGCTCAGAGCATTTTCTCAGCGGAGGGACTGCACTGGCCGTCGTGGAGGTTAGGTTAACCTGTCTGTGTATAACCCATCCATGATGGATGCAATGGATTTGTTGCAAATATCTACAACGTGCCACAACGCAAGAATTCAAGCACAAGACGACATTGAGCGAAGCCACGTGCCTTTATTTTGCTCCGAATCTAGCCACCGAAGTAGCCACGCCAGAATTGTGCAGGAAAGACGTTTCATTTATTCGCTGCACTCCACAGATGGGCTGGTGCACTCGTGCGGAGCAACGTCGTATTCGTCCTGTTTACCCAGCGGAGTAAATATAAAACGCCATCAAGAGTAGTATTTTAAAATTCTTCACGACCTTTTGAATTATCCTCTCCTCGGGCTTTTGTTCCCTCACCAGCGACTTCGTCTTCATTTATGTGTCTCGTATCTGTTGCGTTTTCTGTCACTAATTGTTCATGAAATATTCTCTTTTCGCTTCTCCTAACTGTAACATACTCTTAATATTCATTTGATTCCATTAATTTCCATTTATATCACAGATCCATCAGTCCTCTTCTCTTTGGATATCTTATGTATAGTGATCTTTCTAGTTCATAATTTTTACAGTCCCGAAATTTTAGAGTCCTTCTCCGCACAAGAAAGTAAACTATCTCTTTCTTAATCATTTATAAATATTCGTAAAAGTTATCGTGTTCTATCATGTATTGCACTTTGTATAGTTTTGTATTACATCAATTTTCCTTGACATGTTTCGTTGCAGTGAGCCGAGACGGACAGCTGGTGGCGCGCGTGCATGAGAAAGTGGACAGCGCTCAAGAAGCGCAAGAAGGCGCCACTCCGGCCACGCGTATCCTCACCGAAGTGGAAATGCCGGAGCGAGGAGTGCACAAGACGCTGCTGCAGGGCAACTTGGAACAGCCTCCGGCACAGCAGCCGCAGCAACCGCCTCCAGAGGAACAACAGGCTTTGCCGCCTCCACCCGCAGCCCAAGAGATGATCGCGGTGTCTCCCCCAGCGGTCTCTTCTGTCGACATCACGGAAAACAACGAGCGGCGATCGGGGTCGTCGTCTTCTGCGCCGTCGCCGGACGAGAATAATGTAATTACTATGGATTTATTATTATAATAAATTCATTGTAATAAACAGTTACAAACTGCGCATGACCACTTGTAGGGGGGACAATAAACTAATTTTATAACAGAAAACAAGCAAGAAACCATCCCATCCATGCCGATCAAAAACCCAAAGGTAGGGGTGGATTTATTATTTTGAAAAGAAGGTATTCATCAAATACTTATTATCATTTTTATTACTCACAAAACAAATCGTAACAAATTAAAGTCAGTGAAGACTGGAAAATAATAATAACAAAAATATTACTGGCATTCCTGCTTTATAATCCGCCTCTACTCAAAGGAAAACCGGGTCAGGATAAGCTACAGATAATACATGCAGCCGTAAAAGGTAGTCTAAATACAGGAATTACTTGACGGTTGGAAAATCAGATGAAAAAGTTTAAAACAAGATCGTTTAACTCACCGATACATACCAAATGTGGCGTACAGGGAAAGAATAAAAAATGGTTCGGGAAAAATAAAATGACCAAGAAATGGTTATTTTCGTCAGTATGTACGGAAACTAGGAAAAATGACGTAAGGTGTTCATAGCATAGGACTTGGATATTCTGAACATGTATTGTGAGAACATGGGGATGCCCCCTTTATGATCCTGAACGAACACAATACACTCGTATGTGGCAGTTTCAACATGGACAAGATGGACTCACTCAATTTGGTTAGAGAAAATACTGATAAACGCTGACTGAACAAAACATTAATTGTTTGCGCAATACTTTACAGAGATATGACGTATAACAGGTGGGATTAAAGAGAAATAATGTTCCAGATAAGATCACAGTAAGAAATGACATTATAAAAGAACGCAGATCCGCGCACGTTCATGTGTTAATAGAAGAGAAATAAGAGTTCATAAAAAAATGGTATTCTGTGTTGATCATGTTGTAGACATGGTGAGCGTGTTATCACCGCTAAGAATGTAAGATCAGCGATAGAAGTTGTTGAGGGAATGAATGAATTTATGATTCTTTGTTATGTTGGTTTATTATTATTATAATCATTAAGTTGCTTATTTTATGATGAGTTTCATGCCATGTGACATGATCTTCCTCCGTTTACCGTACGAATATCATGAAGGAATATTGAAGAAGGGATGTTGGGTTGTCGGGGAACTTCCAAATTCGTCTAAAATAATGAGGGTAATCCCAGGAAGAAATGTCACCAACTTCGACCTTGTGCGGTAACAAACTCGCGATCTACCGATCTACACATAGTGGGGAGAAAGGCGAAATCATTATCCACTTGTTCAAAAATACAATTTCCTAATCTTTTCAACAAAGGCTCTAAACATTTTTAAGCTGTCAGTGTGAACGAAGTACTTTTTCTTCAGTTTATTTAAAATTTAATAATCGTCATAATTTTTCCGAAAAGGTTATTAATTTATGTGATTTTCCTAAGTTATCCAAAAGTAGAGGCCTACTCTATTTACCTTGTAAGCAATTAATTTCCAATGGAAAATATTTCCGTTCATTCTTGTTAGTTAATGTAAAACGTGCGTTATAATAGGTGAATCTATGCTTGGTAATAAAAAGTTGGTGGCTTTCTCAAATGTTTTCACTATGAAAGATACTAAAAGTTGGATGATAATTATTGCTAATTAATGTGCCTCAACATTTTAAAAGGTAGAATGATGCAATGGGGAGTTTTGTTTGACTGCAAGTTGTTATCATTTTAATTTAAAGTACCATCAAATTCACAGACATTGAAAAATGGCAGGTTTTAGGAGTTTGGAGAAGCACAGATAGCATTCAATTTAAAATATTATACACTATACCACCATTTTTGTAGTTTGCTTGAATATAGGTTAAACTAAAATTTCGTCAGACTTGGCAAGAACTAGCCAATATATTTCAGAAGGAGTGAAGTGAAATTAGTACGTCCTGTCGAATAGTTGAATAGAATGGCATGTGTATCATCTGAAACTCGTTAAAACGCAATCATTTGAGTTTCGGTGATATATTGTCTGTACGTGTAAAAAACTCATTGATTTCCACAGGTGATGAAATATATGCCCTATTCCGGTGCTCAATATTCTCCGCTGGATATGGCTGAGTACGTGTTTTGGACGGGGGATGAACGCGGCGTGACTCTCGCCATAGAAGAATTTCTGCAAGAGGGATTGGTGAGAGATTTTATAGAAATTACTTTGTCATGTCCTCATTCACATTTATAAGATTACTTGTATTACGCGAATGGGTTTCCTATCGTATTCATTTCATCGATTACACTAGCACGCATATTTTATTGTTCGCTTTTTATACACAATATAACACAATATTGAATATATTCACTTGTGGCATAAAACCCCCGAAAAAGAAATATGCTAAACATGTTGTTGTATAACTCAAAACAGTGCAAGACATTGGAGAGAAGAAGATCCCGTCGAAAGAGATACATTTTTGAGAAATTAAGGATGAACTGGAAATAGTGGGAACCATAAATTAGTTTTATGGTCCATAGCTTATTTTTTGTGTTAGTGTATGGTAATGAACATTTCGTCTTGTTAGCAACATTTTATACACATTTCCTTGTTTGTTCCATTTCGTAAGCTTTTTTATCGTCTTGATGTTAGCTTTCATGATGATGCTAAGGAGCTTAGCTATTACTGAATTCGACATTAATCATGGGCACCTGCTGGGGAGGCGGCTGGAGACTCTTGGAAATTAGAAAAGGTGGATCAATATGAAAATTAGTTCGAAATTATTTACAAAAAAAATTATCAAAAGTAAACATAATATAAATAAAATTAGTAAATAAAAAAACTTTTTAATTTGTACTATTTGCCTTATTAATTTGAATCAACATGCGTCACTAAGAAATAATTGTAGCATTAGATGTTCTGGAATGATTTGAAATATGTACTCTAATATTGTTGAACTAACAAAAATGAATGTCTAGTGTTTAAAATACTAACAATAAACATTTAAGTTGTTGGTGAACGCTAACGTACTCAGATACTCTATAATACATTCGTGTATCACTAAGTTTCAAAAATTTCCTCTTAAACACCTCTCTCACCCCACCCTTGAAAAATTTCTTCAGACGCCCTTGATATTATATAATTGTTGCAGATGACGAGAGAAGAAGCTATCAACTTCCTACAAGAGATAAAGTATAACTTAGATTTCCTTCAGAACCATTACGCACAACAGCGCTTACACAAACAGGAAAGAATTCAAGCCAAGGTAAGAACGAAAAAGGATAAAAACCTAATCTGCTTTAATTTCTTTTTATTTATAATAATAATAAATTTAATGTCAAAAACAGTACAAACTGCATATGACCACGTGGAGGACAATAAACTAATTTACTCTCCGGAAGCAAGCAAGGGACCATCCCATCAATTCCGATCAAGGGCCCTAAGGCAGAGGCGGATTCAAATTTCTTTTGCATAAGTTCCTAGATAAGAAAAAGTAAGCTGCGAGTTATAATACTAATAGAATGTCAATATGTTTGTAATTTTACGCAAAAAATTACATGTAAAAGTTATTATCGAACTATAGATTATTCTGAGTATAATGTTTAAAAATCATGAGAGTTGAAAAAAAAAACCCACTAATTTCACGATTTATTGTTACAATAAACATGCCCCTAGACAAAGCCTAGAGAACCTGTATAAGAAATCCNGAAGGAAAAACGGAGAAAAACCCGGGCCAGGATGGGGCTACAGAATTTATGTACACAACCGTGCCAAAGTTGAGTACACATAAAACTAAATTAATATGAGCCATAAGACAACACAATCATGCAAGAAAATAGTTTTTGAAATTGTTATAAGTTATTTAAAAAAGTACTACAGCAATGGCGTGATAAAGTACAAGACGAATTTAACTTTTATTTATTTACAGTGATTCTTCGGAGCGTCTACGGAGTTGCTCATAAAGTTTATTACAAATATAGAAAACTACCTCATTACCCGTGACATAGCTCGCGTACATTTGGAAATTTGGATCTCCGTAAAATGTGAAGAGAGCTCATTTATGTTTTACCTGTGGAAACTGTATGAAAATTAGTTAGGTTAGATAGTTAGTGCTCAATCTGGCCTATGCTCGTAAACTAACTTGTTACTTTTGTTTTTTTTAATTACTAATTTCTCAGCGAGACCTTCGTCAGAATAATGCCAAAAATATGATAAAATTGTAGTTTAATTGTTGTAAATAAAAATGCGACTCATTAAAACATTTTGATGAAATTTTCTCAAATTTTGTACAAGGAGAGGGAGAATCTCTTTAAGTGATAGAAATCCAACTTCCGAGGAATTATCGCGACCATTTTAGTTTAATATTTTAGATACAATTACGTGTTCCATTTACAGTCTTTTACATTTATGGAGGCTGAAGAGCAGTAAGCTTCAATGAATTCGAGAGAATAACGTAATATCGATTAGTGGGATTTGTATTCGCCATCTTTCGCTGACTCAATGGGCTGAGGAAGAGCCAACGTATTCAATTACAAACTCATTACTCTGCGTCCTTGTCCCCAAGATACGATTATCGCTCCAGTGATATTTCCACTATTGCAGAGGGGCCTTTCGTTACACGATCTACGTAGAATTAGTTAGGAAAGTTGTATTTTCTTTGATAAGTTTACAATGCGAACCTATGATGAATCTTTATTTATCATAACTTTTACTTTTTGAAGTAAGCGAGATAAGGAAATTTTTAGTATCGTTAAAAATTGGGGATAGCGCGCAGATCTGACAGCACACGAAAAAACGCCGACTATCGAGTATCCAGATTGGAAATAATAGCTATTAAATAGTTCAACATTAAACAGAAGACAAAAAAATTGACGACAATTTTATAATTTTTCAAATTTTATTCTGCATTGTGTATAAGAATCATTATTTTCTTTCTTATTAATAGAATCTTATTATTTTTTGGCAGGAACGTGCTGCTCTCATTCAGAAAGCGTTGGCACAAGACAAGATGCGTCAAGAACAGAAAATGAGCGCCGAAGATCCAAGAGAGGGACTCTTTTCCAAGAAGAGTCTCGCAGACATGCAGTTACCGAAGAAAGGTAACCGAAGAACCAATATATTTGAAGGAAACTTTATTTGAAAAATACAAAATATTAAATAGAACACACGCTATGTCATCTCCATTAAAATTGTTTATTAATTAACTTCACAGTCACGGTTATCTCTTCGACTTACCAGGACAGATAATAACTCAGAGTCTGGATTAGACAGCTTGCCAACATATATCCTATAATGAAATGGGAAAGGGAAGGAAGACTTACCTGCTCGCTAATTGATCGAAGGATCTCGACCAAAAGTCGAAATAATGTAAGAAAGAGATAAATAATTTTAAATAATAAATAATAGCGTTATAAACATTGAATAGAACTTACATAATGTGCAGTTAGCAATGTGCAGTTTGACGATGTCTCGAAGTTTACTACGGAGTTAACTCAAAATCACCGATTCACTTGAGATTGTAGTAACTTGTATGAGATCTGTACTCTTAGTAAAACTGTCCACAAGCAAGAATAGCTTGACGTGCTGTGATGTGGCAATGTTAATCAAGAAAATGTTGGACGTTGCACGCTAGTTGATTGCACTGGTTTGAATTTGCATAGATTTAGAAATATAAGCGACTGTTTGTTGTAAAATTGTTAGTTTCTGAAAGAAACTTGATTGACTTGTAGGGGAAAGAAAAACGTGACTGAACACAAACAAGAGACGCTTCGTCACGTGAGTGAAACCTCCTGAAAACACGCCATTTTTTCGAGAATACCGTTATGACAACGTTACATATGAGTTTTTTGGGACAGAGGTTGTGACTGTTCTCATAAATTTTAACTTAAGATTGCTAACAATCTTTGAATTATAATTATACTATACATATTACTTGACAAGTGCTTACGTAATGAATGCTTATTGCATATTCAAAATGCTGCCTTTGCTTAACTGCCGCTTCCTGAAACAGCGAGCATAATTAGTTGATATTACATCTACATTATATTACTTTATTGTATTAATTATTGAAGCACCTTGTATGTCAATATACTTTTTCGTATATTTTAAATTTTCCCCTGGACAGTACGAATTTTATTGTAGCACTGCCAACCGTTGTAATTGACTTTGNAGAGACAGGTCCAGATAGAGTGTGGCCCATCACCGAGAGCCGCCATTGTTTCGTCAAGTTGATACGTTATTAAAACATGCATACGAATATTCTCTTTTGAAAAAGATTAATCAGTTAAATGAAGTTTGATTTTTAAAAACCATTAAAAGTATTTCGCCTCAAGTTTATTGAAATATATTTAGAAATCGGTATGAATTTAATTGCATTCGCTCAAACTCGACGGACAAAGGCGGAAACCTGGAAACGCATCCGCCAAACTCTTCCTAGACAACACTGTGCGTCGCGCGACAATGGCGCTCTTATTCTCGATTTTCATTTGATATAACTCACCATAAAACTCACATGCGTGTGAATTATGTGTTGCGTGAGTGCGGGCGACCAGATGGTGACTCTCCCACACCACTGGTTTGTGAGTCCCCGAGGGGTGTCACAGTTCTCGTTTGCTCGAAGTTCGTTTGGAGAACGTGTAATAATATGTAGGTACCTTTCGTAACTAATATTGCTAAATGCAACTACTGCACTGTATGTTGCGATGAATTACATGTCCCGTACAGAATCAGAAATAGTTTATGACTTTTCCTACTTTTCAAGGCGCAATGGTTTTTATTGATATGTGCAAGCTAGTTTTATTGTGACGACTATTTCTTAGAAATGTGGTTTTGAATGAAAAGTTCTATGCACTGAAAGTATCACAGTCGCTGCGGATGCGAGTTTTTCAAACAATTTTTCAACTTGTGAAACTGATGCACCTAAAGAGGACCATATGCATGGTCGCAATGCAGTGCTGTGTTTGCGATGTAGTTCATTAATAAACAATTTTTATGTAGTTGACAAAGTGTGCGTGTTATTTGATTAGTCAAATCAGACGATATATTCTTCTTAATAAAACAAAATATTAACTTGTTTTGTGGATTTTGACGTGGAACAATTTACAATTACTTCTTTTTTTGTGGGGATTTAGGGCTCGTCAACGGCATTACAATTAGTGTTTCATACAGATTCAATTTGAAACACCCACTACATCTAAATGAAAATATTTCTGTAGAAAATTTCTACATAATAGCAGATTCGTGCATAATAGTGTATAATATTGTTCACGAGATAATATAAGTTGCCTCTACATCGTCTGTGTTCTCTGGACTAGAAATACACAATTTATCTGGAGAATCTTCACCAGAAATGTAATGATATTTTCGAACGAATAGAGGGGATTCCATTATCGTGAAAGAGATTTCAGTATATCCCATACACGCGTTTCATATGCTTTTCCATTCCTTTTTTGATTTTGAATATAATTTAATTATTGCAAAAATGACCCTGAAAATTTGCTTTCATTTTCCACGCAACCGGATGAAATGTAGGAACTATCTTACTTAAGAATATTAAATGATGAATTGGCGATATCCTATTGTTTCATCTCTTTAGAGGTAACAACATTTACAAATTGGGTTTTTTGAACTTCTTACGTATCCGCGATGACAATAATATCGTGGCGAACACGTTGGTACCTAATGGGTGTTTGGGAGAAATTCATCCGCTAGCTTGGAGGGTCAGTGTTCCAATTGGGGGTAAAACGATCTCGAAATTTAAAATCAAAAGTTATAATTTTTGTAATAATTATAATGACAATACTCTTGTATTTTGTGTACCCCTAACGCCTTATTTTTCCTTCCTGCAGAAATAACTCTGATGAACAACAATAGATTGCAGCAGCAGAATCTTGGCCTGTCGGACGAAGATTATGAAGAGCTCTTAGAACGACTCCGAGTTGCTGATTTCCTCTACACAGAATATTCCTTGGAAGAAGTCATTTACCAATTGGCCAAAGTTATGTTTGCCCAGTCACTCAACAGAGGTACAGTAGATTAATATATTCAACAGAAATCTAACAACTAATTCATTTCTCCCAATATATAAGTGTTCGTCTTTTCATCAAAATTGATAATTCTTTAAATAAGGAGATTAAAATTTCAAACTTGGTCTAATTTCTGAAACCAAGAAACGAAGAAGCAAACATTAAAAGAGTTACCTCGCATCAAATAACAATCATTCATTAACGTATATTTTAATTACATTAGTCTACGAAGAATCAAAGTATTAAAAAGTTTCTACCATTCCCTCAAACTTCTTTCACTTTCTCGCGAATTATCATGTGTAAATGTGGTTCTTTTAGAGAAAATCTCACGATGCGTGTTTTAACGAATGATCAAAGGTTTTTTAATATAAATGTAAATCCACCTTTTTATATATGGTAAATTAAGCCTCAGTTTTTTTTTTGTTTTTTTTAGGAAATGATGATGCCCAAGAAGCTCTTCAAAAGTTCACAAATTTCCTGGAATCTGAAGCAGAGCAAGGACATATTTCCAGAAGTTTAGAGAAAAAAGTTTTAGGTAAGCAGGTTTTTAGTGTTATTCGACTGTTACATGAATATTTTAAGGAAGTCCAATTTCCTAAATTCTTGAAACGGTTGTAATCTTTGGAAATTTGTTCAAACTTCTACGTATTTCAGAAAATTGCTTGTTCTGGTTAACTTACTGTGGTGCCTGTTTTGAATTTATATTTGTTGATATTGTTTGACATAACAGCCATGAAATTGTATGTAAATTTTATATCATCACTCGTTCATAAATTTTGTGATGAGGATCGAAATCATTCGTGCACATTCGATGATGCTCCGACAAGTCGTGGTTTGTTCGTTACCTACACTAAAAGAAGTTAATTCAACTGAGTGTCTGTAACTATGAAATTAAGAAAAGTTCACGACGAATTAATCTACAATTTTGGAGGACACTTCTTCATGATTACTTCAGGTGCAAAGCAAAGTGTGATTGTTATAGATTAAACGCGAGAACGGAAATTCTTTTTAACTTCGTTGCTGCCTAAGAGATGTGAAACTCTGCTCGCACCTATAATTACTATCAATCTTACTGATATGTCCCTTTGATCAGCAGTGATGCCTAAGGCGATAGGATATTTTATTAAAATGTTTATACTGACTTATTGGTAGATAGCTCAACCAGCGAGAACAAAATAATTATCCTGTGCTACTGTGACTATATTTGTTAAAATGAATAGAATTCCAAAGAATTCACTGGGTTTGGCAATGCGCATTGTTTATCAAGCGTTCTGTATAATGTACAGATTTTGAAATTATTCATAATGATTATAGACATTTGAAAATAATTATGGGAAAGTTTTTTTTTGTATGTTTTTTTCTCCGTAAACAGTTTTAATTTTTGAGCTGATAAAAGTACAGAAATGGGGAAACCAAAATGTGACACGGAAAAAACGTTGGAACTCCGGTCAACGCTGAACAAAATAAGCTCTTTCATCTGCTCTTACGAATGGAGATGTATGAGTATTTGCGAAATTCTTATCGTGCTGACCTGCGGAAGAGAAATGATAATATAAGGAGTGGAGTGTCTCATGTCACAGATATCTGATATCCGAAAGTACCTCGGAGTCCATGAGATGTACCATAGTCAGTGGTGTCAAGAAAAGGAACATGCGAACGAAGTATAGCCGCGTGCTCCGAGGTCTTAATTACGCTCTGAAATTGGGTCCTCTCATTCTGAAGTTAGTTGTATGACCTCATTCGCCCAGTCTGATAGTCTATTGGCAATTCCGACTTCATCCTATTTCCATATAGTCCCGTCTACCATCCAGTGCCCAGAAAGTTTTGGAAAAGTAGATAGTTTTCTTCCTTCTGGTCTTGCGGAACCCGATAACGAACTTCAATTTTGTTCCCTCGAAAAAATTCTGGAAATATGAAAAAAAAATCAGAAATTTCCAAAAAATGCGTTCTTGTTTTTGATTTATTACATCAAAACTGTGTACCTAAAGAAGAAAATAAAATATGTAAATATTGGTTCAAGTAAACCAGACAAAATTTCCCACAACATACCTTGTTTTTATTCTCAAGTGAATTACTGGCCCGCGAGAGAACGTTGAAATTATTCTCCAGCATTTTGGAAATTTGTAGAGAAATTCTGAAACTTCGCTCCTTTATGCTTAAAAGATGCTGATTACAAATTTTGAATTTTCCACTTCGAAGAATGTCAGAAAGTATGAAAAACAATAAATATATCATGAATTGTTTTAGTTATTTGCTTAACACAAGAAACACACTCGTTTCAAAGGAAAATCCTATTTACAACAAGAAACTCGACAAAATTTCCCGTAATCTGTCTTTCTACGTGTTTTTGCCAGGTGAATAATCAGCCTGGTAGAACGTGAATTCAAACTCCAGCACATTCCTTAAAATGTTTAGGAAAATTTCTAATTTTCGCTCCTCTATGGTTTTGTGGGTGCTGATTACGAATCTTAACATTACATCCTCAAGAAAGTTTGGGAAACATGAAACAAATGCAAAAAGCTTCTGAAAAGCTTTGTGTGTGTTTTTTTGTTTTTTGTTTTTTTGTTTTATTAGTTGTAACGAGATAAGAACGCACTTTTCATCACACAAAGAAGATGTTTCATTACAAAAATTTAAAAAAATAAAAATTTTCTTTCCTGCGCGTGTTGTGCTACATAAATAATTTGCCCGTTTTAGTGCATCCAATAAATAGTACAGAAACTTTCCGAGAGTGTTGAAGAAATTCCGTCGTTTTTTTTTTTTTTTTTTGCTTCTTTATGTTTCTTGGGGGATGATTATGAAATTTCAACTTTAATACTTGGACAAAGTCGGGAAACAAAAAAACAGGCAATACCCCTGTTTATAGTTTTGCTTGTAACATGTGTACTATGCACTTTCCGATGAAACTACGTATTTCAACATTACAATAAACTTAACAAAATGTATTCAAACTCTTCGTACGCTTTTTATCAGACGTTTTGTTTAGTCTATCGTATGGTGTGTATATTAACAATAATAATAAATGATATATGCTGAATAATAATTATAATAAACAATACATTCTCCGATTCTTCGTTCCTAACGACCTCAGCTTCCTGATCGCCTCGTCTTGTTCCTTTAGTTTTGAAAGAGGTTCATCTTTAACTGTTGACATATAACGTTCTCACAGCCAAGTCTTGGGTCAGACATTTTAGAATAATACGAAGAATACGAAGCGATCGGGAAGACGACCCTGAATTTCCAATAAATATCACGAAAATCACGTAAAAAATAATTGCATTACTAAAATTTATGCTTATAATTATGTTTTCATTATTAGGATGCTTATAATTATGCTTTTTATTAACGTAGTTCTTTTATGTATAGTAGCGGCGATTGGGAATCAAAAGTGGGGGGGGGGGACAAAAATATTGACAATTTTCAATAACACGACATTTTCTGCATATTTCCACTAAGTATTTAAATAATGAAATAAGTCAAAGGAAAGACAATTGGTGATTGCCATATCAAGGATGGTGTAATTTGTTTTATAATTTCCAGTTCTAGACGGTTAAAATGAAATTTTTACCTCTCCTAATAAAAGTGGAGAGCAGCCGCCACTGAGTATTACTTCATTGAAACTGAAGATTCCTTCAAAATTTAAAATGAATTCATCAAATAGGGTTACGTCTTGATTTCTATATGATAAACTCTGTTGAATACACTCATTTTAGCACATTGTATTAATATATTCCAACTTCTGGCATATAAATTTGTCGAAGATGAACTAAACTTCGTGTTTAGTTAGTTCAATTGTATTTAATTAAGGTGCAGAAATGATCGGAAAATAATTACACGAAATAATTAATAGAAATTGTGAACATAACATTTTGTCTGTCCTTCATAGTTAATTATCTCCTCAAAAATTACTGATTTTCATAGCTCTGAGTTCACATTATTTCCCATGACCTTAGGAAGTTTATAAAACGGTTTTCTAGTAGATATTATCTAGAAGCAGTTTACTGTAGTTAAATTGAAATGCAATGAAGCGGACATGTCTTTGATTATAATACGACGGTAATGTAAATCTAGGTTTACTGCGAGAAAGTTTATCCCTGCAAACATTTAAGTATGTAAGTCTCTTGACGATGTATTTTATGACTATCAGTATCATAAAATTTTATCACTTTCTCCTTCTCTAAGCACTAGCGACTTAACTCATTTAATTTAGTAATTTTGCACAAATATTATTTCTCAAGTCACCGTTGATCTCTAGTAAAAGAAATACTCATTTATATTGGTGATCTGGTAGTGTTCGTGCTTAATGTAAATATTTTAGTATCCTTCATTCCCCCCCCCCTTTTCACTCATTTGATAAAGAAGATAACGTTACTCGGCGACTATTACAAACTTTGTTTGGACTCTTATCACACAAAAGTGACGTAGCGAATCGATACGAAACTTTAACGGTCGCATTTCTTGGGATTGGAAATATAATTTAAGCTGAGTTTTATTTTGATGTGAAATCAGATACTCGAGTAAGAAACTAAATTTCAAAACGGTAAAGTTACTTTTTACTATAAGTGCAGATAAAGGATAAAGGTAACTAATGATTAATGAAGATAAGTTACTAATGAATATGACACACCAAATTGGTTTAGAAGTATTGGTGTTCAATATGATCCATCTGCATGAGTGTTCAATATAAACCACCACATACTTGGCAGAGATTTAAGAAGTTACGAATATTACGAAATGAATCCGGAGGTGATCAGAAAGTACTGTATAAAACATTATGTACAATTACAATACTCATGCGTCATTTGCGTTACATGGATTAGGAATTGAAATGTCGCGTTTCAACAAAGGTATCATCGCGATGGGAAGAGCACATTCCTCGTTGTGTATTAGAGATAATACGTTTGTTTTAAACATTTTACTGAACTCCTCATGGGCTTCAATCGAAATATACTTTAGTCATATGGCTATTTCGATTTTCAAGTTCTTCTCCTTCTCCTCCCCCTTTTGCCTTTTAGCGTCCGGTCAGTCATTTCAGATAACCCTTCTTATCGATAACCGTCGATAGTCTTGCGCTGTGCCTCTCAGTCTGATTAGCTCAGAATGTTTTCAGTCCTCTCTTTCTGTATAGTTCTTATACGTACTGTTCCCATGTTCCTCGGGGTCTGCCCACTATTATTTTCCCTTCTGGTCTTTCATTGATCATTGCATAACTTTTTCTTAGGCTATTCATTCTAGTTACATGGACATACCATTTTAAGTCGTTTTCTTCTAGAGTTTCTGTTAGGGGAGTTTGTTTAAAATATTCTATGATATGTGAGTTTCTGACACAGTCTCTTGTAGTTTTCCCTGCTATTTTGTGAAGAAATTTCATTTCCATAGCAGTTAGTCTGCCTTCCATTGTTTTAGAGACGGGTAGACTTTGTGCAGCATTTGTTGGAGACTTGATATACAGTGCATTAAATGTTTGTTATTTGGATTTGTTTTCTCTTTTCTGTTTAGTAAATTATTGTAGAGTTGACTGAAAATTTTGTTCATATTTTCGATTCTAAAATTTATTTCGACTTTGTGTTCATTTGTGAATGATAGTATTCAATAATATATTTCACAAGGAATATTTTAAAGTTTTTGTAATTTCAATTAACCCATGCAGAAATTATTCAGTATTGAATTAAAAAGCAATCAATTCTACAAATATTTAAAGAAAACAGTAATACAAAAAGCAATTCGAGAGATTCTAATTCTGACTGAAAAGTAAGTGTGATATGTTAATACATCATAGCATTGTTTACTACGCTCACCAACATTAGTTCCCCCAGGGGACTTACATCTAGTAAGTACGTGTTTGGCAAACACGGGGCCGCGAGCTGAGTCTGGCATTGCTCCCACTTACTTGTGCCATGCTCCTTCCATTCTCTTTTCTGACCTACCTAGGTCACCTCTTGTTCTTTTCGATCCCGACGCTATTAGGGCTAGGGTATCTTTCATTTTCCTCTTTCCTCTTCTTCTTTTTTTTTAATGTTTTTAGTATCGGAAAGTCTTGTGATCTGTTGGAATTTGTGTTTTGAGTTGTAATGCAGGAGGGTTTTTAGTGGGTATGGCTGAGTCTTTCGGCGAGTCCCACACGCGGGGAGAGTCATGTTGGCTCTCCCTAGTGCGTAACTGCATTTTCCCTACCTGTACAAGTTTTAAGGGCTCTAATGACCTCGCTGTTGACGAGCCCTAAAGCCCCACAAAAAAAACATTAGTGAAGTTGGAACTATGTAAAAATATACTTCATTGTAATAAAAATATTGAATAGGAAATGGATATGCCTTAAGTTGTCTAATTTATATCCAAACAATATTTTCAATAAAAATACATTCATATAGCATCTAAATTTATCATATTATACATTTGGAGCACAAAATTTAATAAAGAAAAAAGTTATATGCACTTATTGAATTAAACTAACAATATTCGTAGCATTGAAATAGCATTCGTATTTGTATGACTTGCTAAGAATAGAAATACAGAGGTTGAAAAACTACACGTCTTTATTACACTTGGATAGTTTTAGACCTCGGGTAGTAATGCTTGTCTGATCAGATAAGATAAGATATTGGAAACATTTGCTTATAAATAAAGATGAACAGGAAAAAAAGACACAACGCGGAAAGAAACAAGGAAAGAAGGAATGAATGAAAGAAAGAGAGAGATTGAAAGGAAAAAATGAAATAAAGAAAAAGAATGAAAGGAAGGAAGGAAAAAAAGAACCTATCGTATTAATTTAAATACATTTCAATTTGATTGGAATAAATAAAAGGGATTTGTCTTTTTTTATTTATTCATATCTGAAACGAGGTTTTCATATTATTGATCTCTGATTATTTTTTTAGGTTGCACGATTACTACCAAATTGTTATATCGTGGATAAATATGTCACTAGAAGATGTAATTTATTTGTTCCTTAAGTAGTTTTATATTATTTATAACTCGAGAATTAAACTTTTGTGTTATTAGTTCATATTTTAGACAAACGTTTTCTATATTTATTTAATTCCTTTTCACATATATGAAAAACTTAAGAGTATCGCAAATTATGCGACATTACTTTCGACAATACACATCACTTGTAGGCAATGAGATTTGATTTCTTTACTTCACTGTATAAATATAAGAAATTATAGGAATATTTATAAGT
>NNCF01127499.1:149869-211653 GCA_002313205.1 Laupala kohalensis | reverse complement strand
AGAAACTCTAATATCTTTTACATTGCCTATGAAGACCTTGCGAGACAACGAATCTCGAGATGTCGTTTAAATATAGAGAATGGTAAAGTTTATTGAAGTCAAGAATATACAGAATATTTTTGTTATAGAAGTCCAAAATTTGTACAATAAAAAAATACAAAATATTTCTTTAATAGCGGTGTAATGAAACATTTTATCTCGTTACGATGTACCAGCGGTACTATTAGTCTTCCAAATATGGGAGCCGTTTCAAATAGACCTACGATTGGTCGAACGAAATTTCCCCTGTCGAAGGGGAAGCAGGAGGAGAGAGGCGTTGCAAACTTAACAGATCCAAAACTGGTCAGAGCGTGGGACTTAGAAAAATAAATGGGCCCTTTTTTGTTATCAGTAGTGTACATTGGTTTGCCCTCGTAGAAAGAGAAGTGGGCTCATGGAATCTCCTTGTTTTATTTCCTTCATTTGAAATTTGTCACTCTATTGTCCATCTAATCGGACCTGGCCATACACATCTCTATACACATATTATATGACTCCTGTGACTTTCTTGGACACTGGCATTTTATCCAAAGCTATCCTTAATTCCTTTCTTTGGGACCAAGTCGAAGACTAATTTAAGGTCAGTGTATTAGTAATAGGTGAAGAAGTTTGTTAAGGTTCGTTGTTAAACTCGTTGGGGGGCGATAGAGCAAAATTTAATGTTTCAGAATGATCTGTCATGTGAGCCTAACGTACTTAGCTTAATTGTTCACCAAATATCACCGTGGAGACAACAGGTCGAGGGTACCGCTCTACCATGTGTTGTTGATTCGTACTTATTCATTGAATCATTATACTTAGCAGGATGTGCAGATTCAATCCCCCACTTGGCTGAACGGCATGAGACCCACCTACTCCTGACTGGTGTCGGTTTTTAATCCCTTTCCTTATCAATTTCTTCGCCCAAATCTTTAGATAAGGTGGAACAGTGGGTCTCATGACCTGAATATTATAGCTTCTGTAAAACTAAATCTTTTAATAAATAAAATAAATAAATACGCATGATTCCTTTGCATTGCCGTAGATGTGCTCATTGCTTCTTTGGCTGATACGCTCTCCGAACATCCCCATTTGGTGAATGCTGCACGCCAAGGACTGGGCAATGCCGGAGGGAACAAGTTACTCCATCAACTGCTGCTTCTCAACCCAGCCGCGGTGGTGGAGGGCGAAGCCACGGCATCATCCAGCGCTGGAGGATCGGCTGGAGGGAGCAGTGCTGGAGGGGACTTCTCCTCCGGGAAGACTCGACAGAAGACGGAGAGTAACAAATCCAGCACAAACAAAGCCAACAAGCAAAGCGCTTGAGAGCTCTTCTCCTGGGGCTACCAAACCACGTACCTCTAACCTTTGCTTTCAGTACTACACTTTTTCTTGCATTTCATTTAGTAGATACAGTAGGCTTCAGTTACCATGAATGTTATTTTTCTCGTGCGATAGAGCATTATGTTTCAATTGCATTCAGCGATTGCGCTGGAGTTTTGAATTAGACATTATATTCAGTGAATCATTCAAATAATAAACTTCCGAATATTTTCCATAATACGCTACAACCGATTCCCGTGATATATCATTCATTTCCTTCCTCATACAGGGTGAAACTAACCTTCATACGTGTTTGTATATGTCTGACTTACGACTTCTCCGCACACGTTACCTATGTGTCTACATTTAAGGAGCAAATCACAGATCTTATGCTCGTTCCATAAATCTTTAACAATATAGTTTTGAGAAAAAATATTTTTAACTTCTACGTACTAATCAAATGATAAGACTTAGTAAATGATTTAAAAATTGTGTTTATTAAAATTAGTTGAAGGTAAATGAATCTGATGTGAAAATAATGTTGAAAGTGTATTTGTCATTCGAAATAAAACAAAACCATTAGTTTCCTTCCTACAGCACTTCAATGTTACCCTCTCGTCCCTTTTCTCAACTTTTCAATCGATGAAAGAAAATATCTTCATTTTCTTCTCTCATATTGAGGCAAGAATGTAATAATTTCATTCTCCAACTCAAAACCATCCTTTATCCACAAGGGAAAACATTCAGACACATGCCTATATTGATAGTGGTAAAACAGTCAATATGTATTTCCATTATTTTATTCTGCATTATATTATTTTTAACAATATTGTAAAACCGTGAGTAGCGAAATTTACGTTTAGTGATAATGAATATATACCTTTGTTTAACACTCATATTCATTAGTCAAGCAATCCGTCCATCAACCAAAAGTCTTTCAATCTACGTCCCTTGATTCAATTAACTAAGCATTAAACATCTAGTTTAGGATTAGAATAGTGAACTTCTGAAGTTTAGGATTGACGATTGGGGAACAAAACCATTGAAAATGCTACAGGATCCGAATGACCTCCCACTTTTCAGTTAAATTAAATAGACCAACTCATTACTTGCCTTGAAAATACATTGTACCTCACATCATTCTATTTGATATTTTATTTGACGTTTGGGTAAATCATGATATGTAATAAAAGTGAATCCTGAATGTGGCAAATTTACGTTAGTCGTCTACCACGTGGTGAGAATTTGTAGAAAAAGTGTGTTAGGAACACAAGTATATTTAATGCATTTTTTATGTTTTGTTTTATTTCATTTTAATTTTTTATATGAGCTCATTTGTTGTTTTATTTTATTACCTAATTATTTTTCATTTATATTTAATAAATTTGTTTCCTCTTTAAATCTCTCTCATTTCTTGTTTTTTCTTCTCCTTTTTCAAGGTTTTATATCTACTTCACGAATTAGACTAAAGCAGTTTCTACTTCATTTGACTTGCCTCGTGTTGGAGATCTGGATTACCAAAGCAAGATTACGTACAGTTTCATGCAATTCTCTTTGATGCTCGGCTAATCTCGATAGTGTGTCAGGTTAGACGAACATCCTACCTATTGCTACTGTCGGCGTAAGGTGAATGCAGAATTGGTGGAATTCATTTGAGTGATAGATCTTTGGGTTTGATTTCTGTATCGTGGCACTGTCAGTTTCAAAAGATATGCTCCAAAAGAGAACGAAGCACGTGGAGACTTTAAATGGTTTAATACACGAAAACTGATCTCAAGATAGCATGGAATCATGACGAATGTTTTTTTTCTTTAATGATACTTGTTATTTTTTTCTTTAATAATACAGTGAACTATTATACTCGTATATCTACTTGCAGAGTCCCCGCAGCTTTGCTCTCGTGAATTTTCTGATATGTCTGCAAATTTATACTTTCACACATTCCCATTGATATCCACTGAGAATGTTATACACTAATTTCGTAGATTTAATAGTATTGATACGAATCCCCAGCACCTTATTTTCAATGATGTAATTGAAAAAACGTTTTTAGAAAACACCAATTTACCATTTCACTTCCTTAGGGATAAAGTTTTATAAACTCCTTTCTTAGCGGTTATTTTCGATAATTCTTCTTGTTGCACCCTTCCCAACCCCCACCTCTAGGGTTGTCATGCACCATATGTGGTCTGAAGGGAATATAATGTCACTGGAAATACGAATATTTATGTCAGAGTTTGTCTTTTATTTTTATTATTATATCTGTCTTTTATACGTTATTTTTATATCTTGCCCTTTCCTTCGCAAGCTCTAAGGATATCGTGGCCCTATTTGATCTCACATTGAACATAACAGTATTGGTAGTCTATTTCTACCCCTCCAAGGGGTGGTAATTGTGTCTTTCTTCCATGAGGGCGAAATTTAGACTTGCTCAATATCGTGATTTCGCTATCAAATCAGAGACAGCGAAATTATGGACTCGTCAGTGGTATCTATCTCGTTCGATAATATTTCAAGGCATCACTTCTCCTAGGGATGCTGGGGTTTATATGGGCTAATTAAGGACTTCGGTGTCTTCGGGAACGCCAATACTAATTTTAAGGACCCCGTTAACTGTGATCTCAACACTAATATCGCGCACTAAAAATAACTATCTGCTAAATATCAGTCATGTTTGGTTTATTTTTTCATGTCATCCCCTTCCCAAAGGAAGTATATTTACTTACCATATACGGGGTGGTCGTCAATGTAAGTGATATTGAGAGTGTGACTCTGTTCTTCTGCGTCTTAAAAATGATCTATTCAACACCAATATCGGCCGTTTTCTATTATTTTTACCTGTCCCTCGTTCCCACCCCTACCCGATATATCTAGGGGAATATTACTTCGAATGTATGCTGCTTGTGAAATTAGCATTGCGGACGTACTTGTCCAATCCAATGGCACCAAGAAGTATGGTTTCGAATCTAATATCGGATTTTTTTTCATCATTTATACTTGTCACCTTCGTACAATCCCCTCCCAAGGGGTGCTAGGGATGTCTTATCCCCACAATGCTTATTATCCGGTAGTCAGTCAGTCATCTACGTATCAAGGATAAAATTGCTTCAGGCACTCTAAGAGTTATGGTGGAATACATACATAAAGCATTATAGCCTCCATTTCACCTGGTGAGGTGTGTATTTGAGAAAAATCCTTTCTTAGCGGATGTCTACGCACTAAAAGGAACCTACCTGCGAAATTTTAAGTTTGTAGTTCCTGAGATTTCATGATTAGTCAATCAGTCAGTCAGTCCGGCAGTCAGTGGTTTTTCTCTTTTATATATTTAGATTTGCCTAATAAAATTTGGACATTGCAAGGCAAATATTTGAATAATTTTGAAGTTGCACGGGATCTCATGGATTAACATTATTGATAGTTACATTAATATAGTCATATGCTTGACTATCTTCTGGCATTCTCGATCTGCCTTGAAATCCTGAATCTTCAGTGGGTCAACGAAATAGTAATGCTGTGTCCCAAATTTTTGTCTTTTTCTTTTCATTTCCGTTCTCTCTTTTGGAACCAATATTCACAGAAATTTGCGTATAAATCCGGAATTTTGTGTATCAGAAAAGTCTTAATTATTTTATATTTAAAGGTAATTTTTATAACAGAGAATCCTTTTGATCCACGTCATGAAAGGAGTGTATTCTTGTTGTATAAAACAGTAGATTAGGAAATAAATTTTTATAATAACTACTAGGGCACAAAACTCGAGCTTCGAGGACTATTTTTTATAAATTTCTAATTTTAAAATTGACGAATGTTCTTCAATCACCATAATTTCAGTAAAACAATAAACAAAACGAAATTTAATGATATCTTAAAACAATGTTAAAAATTAAACACTTTTGATTTAATTGTAAAAAAACATTTTAATTATTTCTTGATATTACTTCTGGCATTATATTGATTTGTTTTCTTATTTATCAACTAGCTACGCTCGCTGCGAGTTTTACTCCATATTCTCAGGTGGGACTTTGGACCAGCAAAATCGCCGGTGTTTCACCTCCAAACGCGCAAGAGTTTATTTTCCCAGAAGCCAACTGTGTATCGTAGACACTATGTATCAAGAGACCCGGTCCCACCGCTAATTTCTCACTCCATAGCAACGCGATGGCCGGGTATATATACAGTAGGAGACACGGTTCTGAAGCTTAAAATTGAGTTTTTCCAACAAATACGCAATTATTTGCACTCCAACTCTTAGGAAATACGAAGCCTTCGTCGACACATTCGTTCATATTCGTTTCACATTACTTTTCATTGATATTCTATTTTTATTCGACTTTTTCCTACCGCTGAATCGCGAGGACTTGTATCTAATTTTGTTCAGGATTCTGAAAGTAAGGTTTCCGTTTCCGGCCGTCAGATGTCTCTTCGATCAAAGTGTTTCCTCTACAAGGCGAAATTGGCGCATATCCATAAAAATGTTTATGTTCATAGCGGTACATTAGTATTAGTGATATCCATCACCATTGAATACATTTACTAAATATACGCGCATGTAACCCAAAATGAAAACATATGATCAAATATATGGTAATTACCATAACGTTCAAAAATACTATTTTGTCTTAAAACTATCTAATTTTCTTAAGTTCCTCTGTGGTCAAGGGGTAATCGTGAGAGCTTGGTTACCAGGAGGTAAACGGTTCGATCCTGCTAGGAATGGGTGGAAATTTTTATTCAGTTTTGTCTACAAACCAAACAAACAATTCGAAATAATAAGTTCCTTATATTTTGAAACTAATTTTTTTATTCTTACGAAATATAAAGAGTTTTCAAACAGGATCATATATATTCGTAATCGACGAAGTTTAGGCAATCATTTCAATAGGAATTCAGTTCTAAACTCAATGGGGAGAATGTTTGAAAAAAAAAAAAAAAAATTCATCATCAAATGGTTCATTAATTATTACGGTGAAATAATTGCGCCAAAAAGTCCAAACTACTAATTAAAACTGTGCTAAAACTCATCATGAACAGCAAATATATTCTTTTGTAAACTCAATGTAACCTTTGTAAAAGCAATGTACACGGATTTCTCAATATTAATTATAGACTGCTCTACGAGTTACTGCCGGGACATATCCGTGAAAGGGCATATAATAGATCGTAATGTCTAATTTTTTCAAAAATGCATGTTATATATTACATGTCAAGTTTTCGATCACTTGTTAAAGAACAGAAAATAGGTTGTTAAATTATGTAATTATCTATTGTCTATTACAATACGTAAATTTTGTCATTAGCAATTTGTCATTTGACTTCAGGGCTTTTGAATCTCGTGTTATTTTGACATAAGCTTTGAAATTAGCGTGTAATATACCTTGAGCAAGATTAAGGTTTGAAATGATTCAAAATCTATTACTTTGTGACAAATACAGAGTGATTTCCTATTTTAACCTACGACTAGTTTAGTGTGACACATTCAAAGAAAATTGTGATCGTGCACAAATTAGAATCGAAGACCAAACGATGAAACAATTTTTTGTAATAGTTTGAGTAACTATAATGTATAAACGCACTCTAAAATAGTATCCCCAAGTTTCTTACCGTTTTATTTTGGGATGAATATTTTATATGTTAAAATTTTAAAGTTTGCTTTATTGAATATTTTTCTAATATAAATATTAAATTAGTCTTATTTTTATTTGCATATTTATTTATTATAACAAAGTATCCGATAACGTAACATTGTTAAGGAACAATATATGTATCGTCCTGTGACAACAAAAAATTTTCATCTTTTTTATCATAAATATTTTTATTTGTACCAAAACGTCTCAAGATAGTGACTTGAATGCCCTGAACTGTCGATACTAAACTGTATTGTTAAGATTGGTCTTTTTTTCGGTAAAATATATTTTATGAAGTGTAATGAACAGCAATATTAAATTCATTTATTACGAGTTTCGTGCCTTTAATGCTCTTTGACGGCCAAAGGTAATCTGAATCAATGTCGCCAACAAAATAATTGTTCACTCAATAGATTTTGAATTCAATATTATTCCACGAGTCAAAGGTGGAAGCAAAGGTGGAGAGAGGGAAGAAACTGCAAAATACTGAATCTGTATTTTTTATAGCATTCGCGAATTGGAATCCCTGAATTGTTGTGCGAACGTAATCCTCGTGCCTATCTGTGATCACCTCATCTGGAAACCGTAATGGTTTCTTCATAGCAGTGCGCAAGCGTGTGGCTTGTACACGGGCTGGACGAAGACTGGCTTAGCGAAGAACGATGCGTCTTGGGCGCTAGCTTGGCGAAGAATGGGAATTCTTGACTGTAATAACCTATCTCGCTATGATGATGATAGTTGGGACCAGCATTTGTATTTCTAGAACTTTCTCAACAAAGTTATATTATGAATTGATTCATTGAATGTAGTTATGCGCACCTTGGGTTATGCATATGGTTGTGCGCGCACCTTGGGTCCAAGGAGTGTTTATAAACCAATTGTAAGAAACGTGTCCTTTCTACAATACCATATGGCACACGTATACACACCTCTCCACAACGCCTACGCCTTTCAACTTTGCCCTCGCGCATAATATAAAGTTGATGATTTCAATACGGTTCCCATGAACCACAAAATGCACGCATTCGTACTCCACATGATAAACATCCACCATCGCATGTTTATTTATTTATCAACCACAGCCCTCTGTAATGCAAGAGTTCCAAGGCATAGCGTCGAAGTCATGGCCAACGCATTTCAAGGCCTATACAAGGAATAATAAACGAACACATGGCTCGTCGTAAATTCTACGCAAGACGCTATCCATGAATACGTGAGCACCAGTAAATAAATACATTATCTATAACAGCATCCACAAGAGCTACTCTCTTCAGCTCCAACCAAGTTTAATATGACTCAGATGCTCAGATATCTCCGTCTCAAGAAGCTACTCTTGGCAACGGAAAACTTTCATTCCAGCTATCATTCCTGCACTAACCAGTCGTGTCATACGTGCTACGCATATGTCAAATTTCTCATCTCGACGAGCATAGACAATTCTCAGCTCCGAGATTATTCAAGCGTCAAGCTTTGCTACAATACGCATTTCCACGACTTGGAACGCGTATACCAAATAATCCGGAAGAAACTATATCGGCATCCGGAGATATTACCTACGACGCATCTCCGAGTTCCGACCAGCAAGCAATCTCCAAGCCCCGACGCCAACTACCGAGGAACTTCACCCCCGGAACGGCGCGGCTACTGGATTCGAAGATATACTCGACGTCAAAGTTCTCCACGCCCAGTATCTGCGAGCAGAAGAACACTGGACCGTCGCTGTTGAACGCCACGTCTACACCAGCGTACGTGAGACCTACAGCTAACGGAGACCTCACGATTTATAGTCAGTCGTTTGGCGTCACATCTTTCACTTCAGGTTTACGTAAGAAATAAAGAAACTTATTCAAACTAACCTGCATTTCAGACCGTTATTTATGTTGTTGAGAGGTGGAAGATCTTATCCTTTGGAGACGGTAAAACCATCCTCCACCTACCCAACATAAATAAAGCTGGTGAGCCCCGACGTTTCAAAAAGGGTATACTAAACAATGCTTATGTGGCCTTGTCAGATGTGTTGGCCTTGCATCTAAAGCGTTCGGGTATAAACAACATTTGTCCGTCTTGGAACGTGAACACGTCGTGGAGTGTATGTGTTCACTGGGGGTTATTTTATGTCAATATGTAGAAGAAATGGCAATGAATTCTACAACTGATTTCAAATTTCAGGCCGTTCCGACGACGTAAAGCTTGGTAATGTCAGACTAAAGAATAATATACCATACTGAATCTAGCCACACATAGATGCAAATTCCACATCGTGAAAAAGCATATGATGTCCGAGCATTTACTGACATTTCGCGGGAAAGTAGAGACTCCCCAAATGGTTTTGAGAAATGACAGATGGTCAGTTCCACCGATGCGAAATAATACGACCAGATGCTCCGCGCCAACAGCCGTCGGCTATTAGCTATTGATAGATTTACGACTATCTTTCTAGTTACGTTGACAACGATTGAGCAACAAATGAAAACAATAGTGCGAGTTAGTGAGTCAATGTAACAATTAAAGAGTTCAAAAATACTTATACCGATGTACAGAATGTAATCGTGTAGCATCGCGACGCTGTATGTCGTGACTGCAGATCTCGCCTTCTGATAAGGTAAGTAAGGATCGGCACCATTGACAATATTCCTGTAACAGTAATACGAAATGCAGCAGTGCAGTCAAGTCAAAAAGAATCTTAAGTAAAATAATGAATATATTCATGTCTAATTATATAATATAGATAATTGGTTTTAATGTCCCAGAAATTAGTTGTTATTTTCTCTCGGAATTAGATCCTGCAAATCACGCAAATGAAGTATCGTACTTAAGAGCTTTACAAGATGTGTCGGTGATTTTCTATTATTTCATCTTGATACCCTTTTCTTTCCAAAATAACCGAATTTAAAAATCACACCTATAAAAGAAGGTATTATAAAAGGGTGTTACTTGATTACTGGAGTCCCTATAAATGACAGCTCCCGAAGCGTCACATCATGCTGGTTTAAGCAAGATTAGTATGGGATTGCACGTAACCTACGAGACGCCACATTGTGCATTATTCAGGTATTGTGCATTTGCTCTGACGTCCTGTTTACATTGTTTAGTGCTAAACTTACCTACAACCAGTAGATGGAAATAATATCTGCCATATTATACAGGTAAATAAAATAAGCCTGATAAATAAAAGTCAAAGTTCATATTTTCGTTTAGAATGTTTTTTTTTCTCGAAAAGGTTACATTTTTCTGAAATTAATCAGAAACGAAGTAGGTAAGTTGTTTTCTGGCCTTTGATTATATACTGAACTTTCTCGACGAGTAAAAGAAAAAATTCGTAATCAGCGCCCACAATAACAGTGAAGTAAAATATCAGAAATTCTACAGAATTCCTTCCCGGGAATTCCCATAACGAATATCTGGACTATTATTATTCAGGACGAGACGCAACGATCTACATTGATACATTAATTTTGATACATTTATGAATGACGGGTTGCATAACCATGACTACAGGGATAAATGTCCTTGGGTTAAAAATGAATGTTGTAAAACATTTTCTCCGTCAAGAATTCTCTTGATTTTCTGGTTTTAACAAATAATGGGACGATCATGATGCATTTCGATACAGAATATTTCGTCACTTGGATTTGTTTGTGTGGTTTTGGATCGTGTGGGGCATGAAAACCAGTATTGAATTAACAAACAAAAAATTTTCAGACGATTGTAATCATCGCATGACCAATCATATTAATTAGGTTACTAACTAATAAAAATACAACTTTCCGAACTTATATTCTATTAAATGAATGAAATAAAACCGTATCTTGAAATTGCGGAATAATTGTTGATTACTTTGTCAAATGGACACTCAACAATTGTCATTTCCATGCCAATATTCAACTCCTTTCATACTAGACTTGTGTGTAAGTCCAAAACAGATTTTAGTATGTGTTTTAGATTGTCTGTTCTTTAAAGAATGCTTGTTTCACATCATGTACAGTCCAACTCACAGAGGTATGTAACAACGGTTTTGGGAATAATGTTACACTTCGAATGTTACACCTTTCCTTTATCAAATGTCCACCCCCTCATTAAAGTCTTTTACAGAACAGTTTCATAGATAATTAATCGGATGAAGAGGTTTAGTTATATAAATATGAATATCAAATCACGAACTGTTGTTTCTGGTCGTGATAATAGAGAAAGTATATCAATCAAAACACGAAGTAATTGAACGATATATTATCACATCCCTTTGATTGAGATCCTGGAAAAACTATTCTCAACAATGGATTCTCTCATATTCATGTATCTGGGAAAAAAATATTATGTGTATAGCGTTTTTATATGTATATTATGTGTGTATGACACTCATTCTTTATATCAAATAACGCAAGAAAATATTTATACCTTTGTAAAGATAACTTTTAATTTAATAAAAACCAGCAACCGCCAATAAATCACATTTTGACTATACATTGTTTTATTTCGTTTCTCTTCTTGATATACTTAACGGAATCATCATAAAGAGAAACAATTCCCTCGAATGCAAATTTTAAAATATTTCTTTTTAATTTCTTTTAATACATTTAATAATACATTTAAAACATTTAATAATACTTTTTTTCTATCGTAATTTATTCACTATTCACATAGTTAAGAGAATATATTGCAAATTGACGTGAATCAGAAGTTACATTTCTTTGTAAAGTTAATAATATGTTCCATAATATTAGAGGTATTATTAGACAGACATTAATTATTCTTTGCAGGTCAACTTTTTATCCGTCATTTAAACTTGGTAGGTTATTCCGATCTTTGATCGCAAACGACACATCTGAAGGTCTCCTGATTTTTTAACAAAAGAAGCGCGCTATTCATCTCATAATTATATCATTAGATCCTTTTGTACGGAACAATGCAAAGAAAAGAGGTTAATGTCATCGTCAACTATGAGAGTCTACCACTCTCCCCTCCCCCACCACCATGTGTAAAATTACCTTTCAACATGGGAGTGATATAGGCTTCATGTCGTCCCGGAATTTTAATCCCTTCATTTTGAAATTCACGAACATATTTTTTCCCCGTTAAAGTGTGCAGCTTCATTAGGGTAACCACTATTTTTCAATATTATTCACAAATAAAAACATGTTAAATTATACATAGAGGAGGTTACAGACCAAGAACAAAAACCGAGAAAATGACTAAACTGGAAGAACATTGTGCATAAAAATTAGTAACCCCAAATTCATTAATTGATCTCATTCAGGATCATTGTATTAAGTTTTATTTTTTCGAACGAGGAATAGTGTACTAGTTGTACATTGTGATAGTTTTTTCATTCCTTTATAATAACATTGTTGTATAATACCTCATTTTTATTACGCTAGTTTACTCTCCTTTAAATAACCCATAACTTGAATCATTCTCACTCATTCTTAAAGTAACTTATTGAAAAGGAAACTGGAGAGATCGGCACGCCTCTGTGTTTCACATAATTAAGAGTGACAACGATATGATTGGAGCAGTCTGGTCAACAGCAATATTGAAATAATTAATGTAATCTCTTTCTCTTCATATTTTTAAATATGTAACGTAAACAAAATTTCTCAAATTTTCTCAACCAATAAACTCATTTTTGTAAATGTATTTGGCTTGTTAAAAAAAGGTAGTTGATGTGTGTAAAAAAAATATTGCACAGAAAAGAAACCTTATTTTGAAAATGTCTTCATTATTTAAAAATATACTTAGTTAAAAGATTTCATTATTGAATAGTTTGTCTCCATTACCTCATTATTCAGTATTGAGGAGTTTACATCTACACAATGGTTGCATGTAGAGCTAATTCATATGAAGTGTTCTCTTAATAGTTCCTCATTCAAATTATTTCCTGACGTAATTCTCCAAAAGGATCACGCACTATTCCCAGGTGTCTGATATATTCTCTTTTTAATATTTTATATCTGGATGACTCGCGTTTCTAATGTGTGCATCACTGTGTATCATATCTTACAGAGGATTTTAATTAATGGTTTATGAACAAATTAACGCTCCTTCATCAGTTTATCTCATTAGTTAACATTCGTCAGCGATTCATTATTACCAATCTCCTATCCAAAAATGTGTGTTCCATAAAGTCCTCTGTCCCCGCTACATTCTAAAAAGTCCCATTGCTTTGGACACAATATTTATGGAATTAATACATGATAATGTAATAAAGTAAGCATAGTGGTAGTTTTCATATCACTATAACAATAATAATATAATGTAGAAGAAAAATTTTAAAACTAAAAAATAACATGATGAATTGTAAAAAGAATGAAGCCAATCTGCGTGCGAACACTTTTTTCCGTTCTCCCATAAAATAGGATAATTGTGGGTTCCTTTCTTTCTTAAGTAAAAACAAAAAATAACTTAAAAATGCGTTCAGCTCTTGCCAGGTTCGGAGTAGAGCGTCAAGAGTTCCTTGATGCCGTTACCAACTACCTCTGCCAATATGACGTATCAGCGGAACTCATTAATTCTGGAATATTGGATGATTTGCTCCTTCTTCTGGAAGAGTCAAACCCTGTCACTCAAAGATACGTCGCCGAATTCCTGGGACGCTTCGCGGAGAAAGGCGTGAAGGAGTCAGAATGCGTGTTGGAACTGAACGCTGGGGAGCTGCTGATGAGTGGCTTCTACCGCAGAGAAGTAATGTCTAATAGGTTTTGTTTCAAAAGCAAAAAACGCGGAGGAAATATTTTGAGAGGGGATGACAATACTCATTTCATTTCATATACATATTGTTCCTTCAATTTTAAAGATAACCTTCCTCATTTTTGCACACTTAATATTCATTGATGATAGCATATAAAAATTACTGTTAAATTTTATAACATTTTTAAATACCATTGTTAGTGTATGTTTTTTGCTAAAATTATTTATTATTGTACCTTTTTCTAAATAATTTATGCAAAGACTATTTCTGGAATTTTTACAGAGCAATTCATATATAGCATTACTTTTGGGACCTAGAATTATAAAATTAGAATACATACTAGGGGGGGGGGGATTATACAAGTTTTTAATTAAAAAGTATCGCGTTGATAATATCATTGTTTATATTTGAAATATTTCATTTCTCAGAAATATCCTTGCTGTTATCTAAAGGCCCGAAATTTTCAAATGTTTTCGTTCATTGGTTATCAAAAAAAGGTACATTTATACTGAAAAATGAAGTTTTTATAAAAACGCAGTTGAAATCTAATTATAATATTTCACAGGCAACCCGAATGAATATGAATTTTAAGATTTAAAACACTTTGAATAGTTAGATTTCCGAAATATTTTGTGCATTTTCTTTTGTGTGTCGCTATTCAAAACTGCCATAATATCAGAATCAAAAATGTTTAATCTAAGTATTGACACCCACCCTAAGAATTTTGGGATAATAAATATAAATAGTAAGAGATTATTATTCATATTTATAATAATACTTACAAGTAAATAAAGGGTTTTACAGCATATTATAGCAATTGTAATTGTATGAATAAAAATGGTATATAAATATTTTCTCACAATAGTCGCTTACGATGCGAATGCCATGTGAATTCCTTCCATAAATAAA
Organism: Laupala kohalensis; assembly: GCA_002313205.1. Taxonomy (NCBI): domain Eukaryota; kingdom Metazoa; phylum Arthropoda; class Insecta; order Orthoptera; family Trigonidiidae; genus Laupala; species Laupala kohalensis. The sequence continues at coordinate 197,094 of NNCF01127499.1, read as the reverse complement.
TGAATAAGCACGGGTAGTATTCCCATAAAAGCACATTTGTAAGGTTTTTTATTGTATTTTGTGATGACCTTCTCTTTGATTTTTGTCAATTATTTGTTCGAATTATTTTTTTAAGAATGAGTAGTTAACTCAATTTTATTAATGGCAAACATTTTGATAAAACATGTAAAATTTGAACATCAGTAATGTGCGTTTTACAATATTTCATTCACGTTAGTTGACTAAAATAAAATAGTGAAATACGTAAAAGTACCTTAAGTAAAGACTAAGTACATCGAATTCTGTAGATGCGAATAGAGAACAATGCAAAAAATAAACTGAAACTTTTAATTGAGTAATGATAGAAAGCAAATTGCAAAATATACTTGACTAAAATATATGAAGTATTAAACATGCACTCAACTTAGGTTTTAAACATTTTCCTACCCTCCTATAAAGTAAGCCCCGTGACTTTATGAATAAAAGTGACTTCATAAGGTGAGACTCAAACCGTAAATCTACTTTTTACGAATGCAGTAATGTACACGGTTTCTTGTATATTTTCAAAAAACGCTCTTTTTGAGTGCTGAATGTAACTGTCGGAACACTTCTGTCGTGAGATGAGTTGAGAACAGACCCTACTGACCTGTTAGTGGGGAGGAGGGAGGGAGGAAAGAGGCCTATCTAATTATACAGAGAGGGAGCCAATTAAGAAGATAAGGCCAGTTCGGTGCCAACATTTCTTTATTTACCCAACACTTACAAGGGTAAGTAGAAGATAGTCGTCTTCACCTCAGAGGGGGATGACTGGCTGAAGCAGCAGTCAGCAGCGGATATACCGTCGTTGAAGCAACGAGTAGTTACCATCGGGGGAATAATACTGAGTGTGGGAAGTACTTGTTAAGGAGCGGCAAGCCTGTAGACAGACATCCAGTGTGGTCAGTAGCCAACATATGAGGAGAGTTAAGGGATCGCTGGTCGACCTCCTCTGCGGTCAGTACCCAACGCGGACGGGGGAGGCAATGCATTCAGCGGCAGACGCTTCTCGCATAGGAGTGCCCCTCTTTCTATTCCTGAACAGCTGTTTTATGAGCTAGTCCACTGCTGACTCGCCACCTTTCCATTAGCGTCTGATTCTTCTTGCCTGTGCGGAAACGGACCTCGTCCCCAACACTTCACTTCCGAAAAACGCAATAAAACATATATTTCTAAAACCGTAGGTAATGATAGGTAAGAGTTGAGAATTAATTTTCAGAATAGATTCAAGGCTAATTGTGCAGTTTTGCATTATGGGTGTCGGGAAGGATGTTGAAAAATATTACTAAGATGAAGGACACGAGCAACGAAAGTGTGAAACACGAGACCCCATTAACGACTGTCCAAAGGTATAATCTCTTTCTTTCGCTCCAAGTGAAATTGCCTTTAATTAGATCACTGTTCTTACAGTATCTGTACCTGATTTCAGAACTTTATGTATATTTTCCTCATAACAGCATAACTTATAACATTACATGACAAGATTTGGGTCTCTTGTTGGAGAGCAGCAAATATTAAGTAAATTATGTAATGTATTATATACTTCTCTATCACAATAATTTGCGTAAATTTTGTCATTAACTATTTATGATTTCATGGCTATTCATTGACTATTTATGATTTTTAACCTTGAGTCATTTTGACGGAAGGAAATACAAGGACACACCAACGAAATTAGTTTGTGACTTGCCTTGATCAAGATTAAGATCTCGAAAATGATACATATATTTTAGAGAGAAAGATAGAATCTTGCTGGTTCTTTTTCAGCTTCCGTACCAGAGGACAGCTATATATGCAATGGCTGCAATTGGTCGCCATAATGACGAATTGACTAAGAAGATTATGGGCATCGGTGTGTTGGAGGCGATTCTCCATTGTCTCGAGTGTCCTGACATCGAACTGAACACTGATGGGATGTACGCGTTGCGGCTCTTGGGTATCCATCCGTCATTCACAGCTGCTCTCATCGAATCAGGTGAACACGTAGGTTCCGCTAACCATGAGGATATTAGGGTGGTTCTTAAAAGATAAACTTTTGATCTTTGGACAGATCACACTCCCATGTTGTTTTGATCTTAAAAACACTTCTATAAAAATTACAGCTTTTTGAAGTATATTTTAGAACTTTAAAATTTTCAAAAATTTTAAAATTTTAAATGTTGGTAATGACCTCTAAAATATATTTCTAAATTCTGAAAATTTTAAAGTCTTTTTTAAGGACACAAAAAATAGGAGGGTATCTCATCAATTCTTCGTCGCAATTGGGCATTTTGTTTTGTCTTAAAAGATGATTTTATTTTAGGGGTCGCTCCCATGCAAATTTTAGAGTTTTGTTTTATGTCTTAAAGTACAACTTCCGCTAAAATTTCCATTAAAAAAATATATTTTGGGATTTGCCACCAAGTTTCAAAAATTGAAATAAAATAAAGTTTCTTACCCACGATGTTGAAGAGACTTACCAGACCATAGCAATAATTTTCTTCAAAATGAGCGTCTTTGATTCCCTTTGTCTCATAGAATGCGCTCCACTCATAAACAAATGCCTGTACACGTACGACGATGTCCTCGTGCAATGGACGTTGTTCACGGTGGGTGACATTGCCTTCGCAAGTGAAGAATTCTGCGATTATTTGGCCGAGAACGATTTGCTTACTTTGCTCAAACTCATAGTCGAATCAAACACCAGCAAAACAGCAAAGGTAACATTTAACAGTTCTTTACCAATCGATACTAAATAAAAAATAGTATAATAGTTAACAATAATTCATCATCAATTCGAAACATTTACTCAATCAAGATTTTTATCTCATGAATTCATGATGTTTTATGGTTGTTGTTATTGAAAATATTCCATTTAATATTTCGATTATGACACGACTACTTTTTAATAAATGAAGTTAATCAAACAAGTACATTTGTAATGCGTTCTCGCTTGTANTTTTTTTTTTTTTTTTTGTTCTTGATATATCTATTCCTGAATATAATTTTAACTGCTTAATTTATACCTTTTGTAAATATAAAACGAACAATTCAATTTTAGTCAACAACTGATCAATCAGTGTATTGGTGAAGCGGATTTCTATAATTTATCAGGTCACACTAATTTACTATTAGGAAAGGACAATTAATAAAATAGAACAAACAAAAAATAAAGAAAACGTTAACAAAACGTAAGAGACATTTGTAAAAATTACAGAATGAAACCAAGAAAAAAAAGGCATTTACATATAACACGATAAAAGCAGACCCGCTACTTGTGCCGCTTAAAACTTGGTTTAATGATATCGGCAGTCTACTTCATTGTCACTCACATTCGAGCTTCAGCAATTCGGATAACTGTGGAATTAGTATTAAGAGGCGTGAATTTCTCATTGTGAGTAATATATAATGATCTTGTTGCACGATGTACCCAAATATTCCGTCTTACAATGTAATCTGATAGTGGAAGGAGGAACGTCGAAATTGCATCGTGGCTTCGCCCACAAAGAAAAGGGGCCACAACTATCGGAAGCAGATACCCATACGTTAATTATTAATTACCAGGTCAACCTAAATTGAATCTAACTAATATTCTGTATGAAGATTCGAATGTTTATTTTATTTACCGAAATAATGTAGTAGATATTACTTTCCCCATACCTTCTAGTTAAAGGCATTTCAGTTGGTTTCATACGTTGCATTAAACATTATAAACAGGACATCAGAACAGTTATGAATGTGTTATGAATACAACGCATGATAATACACGATTACGCAACCCTACAAATATCTCTTTCATCTGTTAGGACTCATGTAGTCAAGTTAAGTCCTATTCGAATAAAGGAGTCAACAGGTCTTTTCCTATTATAATTTTTAAATGTTATTTCAGAAAGGAAGAGGGAAAGGACGAAATAATAGGACACAAACACATCTTTTAATGCTCTAATGTACAAAACTTCAATTGTGTACTTTGCTTCGTCCGGTTAACCAGAATTTATTAAGGAACTAACCAATGATATTGTGCCATTTTTAACCGACTTTTTTAATTACATCTACGATGAAGGTGTTTTTCCAGACTCATGGTCTACGGCTGTAATACAACCTATATATAAAAACGAAGGAAATATGAACGATCCAAATAGTTATAGGGGAATCTCACTACTTAATGTTATTGGAAAAATTTATTACAAAATTCTGTACTGGAGATTACAACTCTGGGCCGAAAAAGAAAATAAACTCTCGACATTACAGGCAGGTTTGAGAAGCAACAATAGCACAATAGATAATCTATTTATTTTAAACACGTTAACCGAGAGAGAAACTCGAAAGAAACGCGGAAAGCTGTACAGCGTGTTCGTAGATTTTGAGAAAGCTTTCGACACTGTGAACAGAGACATCCTTTGGTGTGTATTAGCGGACAAGGGAGTGTCAAAAAAATTCCTACGTACTTTGCAAGCCTTATATTGCTCTGACAATGCATGCGTTAAAACAAATAATACTACACTAACTCCAACTTTTCAAGTAACTCAGGGAGTAAAGCAGGGATGTGTTCTCTCTCCGTTGTTATTTATTATTTATTAATGATATAATAAAAAATTATATGAGGCATCCACAGATGCCTCAACAACAGGTGCTCCTCCTGAACAGAAACAGATACCAGGGTTGCTATTTGCGGACCATCTTGTTCTATTCTCCACAACACCGTCGGGACTTCAGATAGGTCTAGATACGTTGGAGCTGTTCTGTGATAAAATGTCTCTACATAAAACCAAAGTCATGGTATTCAAAAACGGATGGATGTTTAGTAAAAATGAAATTTGGAATTACAAACGTCAACCTCTCGAGAAAGTTAAAGATTACACTTATCTAGGTCTCAAAGTAAGCATGAATGTAACCTGGTCAAGNCATGAACGTAACCTGGTCAAGACATATACAAAAATCAAAACAAAAAGGCATGTATGTTCTAAATGAAATCCAAAGAAGTACTGATACCATCCCTGACATCGATCCTAGGATTGTAGTAACGATGTACACGTCACTATTCGTACCTTCAGTAGCGTATGGAGCTGAAATATAGGGTGTTGGGAATTGCGCATCTCTTAATTCGCTTCAAAATAAATTCTTGAAAAATACTCTTGGCGTACCTCCGAGTACAACTAACTGTGGTACTCTTTGGGAATTCGGAATTTTACTGTTAGAAGTAAAAATTAAGATGAGGGCCATTAAATATTGGTTTTCAATAAGAAATGGGGAAAGGAACAACAATATACACGATTGCTACGAGTTAACGTGTAACGATGGGTGGGGTCAAATAATTAGAACTATAATCGAAACTACCGGTCTAGGACACTTGGGGCAGACAGCTCCGGCGAGATCTGATTATGAATTAATTATTCAGAGACTTGAAGACATAGAGAAACAAAACATAACGGCTGAGAGACTGGAAAAGAGATTATTAATTGTGCAGAATATTGTGGCAGGAGACTAGGGGCGAAAACCGTTCATAGACAAATTAAACAAGGTAGCAAGAGCTTGGTTTCGACTTGGGGGATGGAAATTAAGGAAATTGAGGGGGGATCGAGATCCGCAATGCCCTTATGCACGGAAGAAGAAGATTGGGTTCACATTCTGCTAAATTGCGTTAACACTGAAATAGGTCGAAAAAGGTGGCTTCTTGAGGGGGAATACAATCGTAAACCAAGAAATTACACTCTAGCTTTTGAAATAATGCGAGATAATAGAATCTCCGTTACTTTACTCATTGGCAAGTTTCTGAGTATGGTTCGAAAAAAGAGGGAGGCGGAACTGATGAAGGAGATTGACCAGAATGAATCAATATCAGTTTAAATTATTATTGTTGTTATTATTATTATAAGTGATAGTAGTAGTAATATTAGTATTCTATGTTAGTCTGTTTTCATTTATTTAAAAATGTGTACATGTGCGACATGTACGTATATATAGGTAAATCACAAGATTTATTTGGGTATGTTGGTATGTATGCATATGTTATTTGCCCTGCAGATAAGTATGTATTCTTTCCATGAATTTATTTGATAATGCCACCGAATTTTTTTTGTTCTGTTATAGGTTTCCAGTTACCAATCAGATTCTTTTTATGCTTAGCGCGCTTGCCCTAACCGTTGGTTTTCCGTGGTTCCCAACGGTGCTCAATGAACGAAACAGTCACTTAAGTAATATAACATAGCTGAGATTAAAAATTAAAATTATATTTAAAAATAGTCATGACAGTAAAAAACGTTTCTTATTATAACTTATTAACACTTATTAATTTCTTTTTCCACTAATGATATCATTTACTTTTCAAATAATCGAAATATTTTAATAATTCTAATATTAGTTACTGTTTCAGTTCATTGAGAGTGAATACTAGGGTATAGTATGCACAGCCCACGGTACATTTTAGGGACTCTGTAAGGCGCACGGGTATATATTGTATATTCTTTTGTTGTTAAAATATAGCCCTTTTGAATAGAATGAATTGAATAACCAGAAATGGAACGAGAAGATTAGGGAACATTTGCGTATTAATGTACATGATGATTATTGCACGATATATGAACAGATGTGGGTGTTCCACGTGTGGAGCTGCTTTGCATCCCATTCCGCTGATCTAGCAGCGCAAGTACTGAATTCCGAAGTGCTTCCGATTCTTCTGGAAAACTTGCAGAGCGATGTGCAAGAAATTCGAGATAAAGTGTTATACACTCTCATTCAACTCTCCAAACATGACTCAGAGGTTGGTATTTAATTATGCTAAAAAACACACACATATATAATATGACTCTATACACGATTAAATATGATTATGCATTATACAATAAATAGGTTTGCCATATCAGCATTCTCAGCTATGAAAAATTCATTTGGCAATGAGCTTTGTCGTTTCACTTCTTTCGTCTACGCTTTCGTAGTCACTTCTTAACAATTTCAAAATTCAATATTTTGTATTCACTGGATTCAAAGATATCGAGATTAAAATACAGAATATTTGGACACCGGAAATTGTTGGTAAATAATTCAAAATTTATCAATACGTAAGTATTTAAATTTGAGTTATAAGATATTTATATTTGAGTAAATATATCTCCACATAATAACGTGTAGATTAAACTTAAGGTTTTATCCTCTTTAATATTTTTACATAATCCATTAATGATATTAATTGTTTTGAAATTCTATTCTTACCCAGTTTCTCTAGAAATATAGCTCTCATTCTTACACCTCTCGGAAACTTAAAACGTATATCAAATCTTGGAACACTGGTGTACACTATCTTGCTCGAGTTTTTCTCCGAGTCATCTTGGTTACTTTGGTGGAATGGATGAAGTAGTTCCTTCCTCGCTCACTTCTGGAGAAAGAACGAATTAATTTTTATTCGTTATGAAATAATAAAATTAATTTAATTATGTTATGTTCAATGAAAATGGGAGATGAGACTGAGATTCGAACTCGGTTGAATCGAACTCGCGGGAATTACCAGTTGAATCTCAATAGGGGCGCAGTTGGCAGCGCATCAGCGAGCTAAGCTGACCGTCCCAAGTTCGAATTTCGGTCCCGCCTACCATTTTCCTTTAACATAACATAATTAATCTGTTCCTTAGCGGTGTGGTTCAATGCAGTTTAAGGAACTTCTGAATGTTTGTGAATAAAATTCATGCCTTAATACATTCTAAAGGATGTGATTTTCTGTTTCTGTCTCGTAGATCGTCCTCTACATGATAGAGGAGAATATTCTGGAATCGTTGATGACTGTTGCTAATATTGTGACTATTGAACAAGGAATGATGTGTCTGGACCTCATTGGACTCATGGCGTCACAAGGGATCCAAGCAGCCACCAGAATCGCTGATCACCTTGTACGAAACACAACACCCAGTTTTTTATAATTACTTTCTTGTTAATATTTTTTAAGTGAAACTTCTTTTTAGGGCTCGGATCACAAAGGAAACTACACCCTACTGCAATGATCAAATATGAAAGTATTAGTATACCCAACAGTGACCGTCGTATATAAAACATCAAAATTAATAAATGAAACGACAAGCATTTTATGAAGCAATATTAGGATGTTATGTACGCACAAACTATAATAAAAATTGTTTTACCGTATTTACTCAAAGGAGTGTACAACCACAATGCTCGACACAATACCTCGCTCCAAATTACCCCACTAGAAAGTATTGGCTTGCCAATAACAATGTTACATGTTGTCGATGCCTATACGTGGAACTTGGCTTGGATGAAGTCCTTAATTGAGTTTGGTAATGAAACCCACAAACGAATTTTTTGTGGCGGAGCACAAATTGTCTGGGTAAACTCTTGTGCAAACCAAGCAAGTAGACTAAGTCAAATAATTTTTTATAATGAAAAATAATACGTAGTATCATCAAGAGCTAATCAAATTTAGCATTTTGACAAATTGACTTTTCCAACTGTAATAGTTCATGTGTATTTTATATTTTGTTTAACTGATTTGAAAAATTTATGTTGATAGACAATATTTAGATTGAAAAATAAATACGCAAGTAATACAGAAAATGTTACTCGACTATCGCGTGCTGAGGAACGCTAGCATGAATAAATATTAGAATGTGTCGTATATATTTCTGAAGTTTTTACTGTTTTAAGAACGCGAAAGAAGGTTTGTGTCTAGCGTGTGTACTAAAGAACACTTTTTATGAATAATATTATATTTTTGTTATAAATATTTTTTTATGATTCTTTAAATAAATGTTTGGTTTTATGATTTTTTGTGCGTTCGATGAAGTACATTTTAATATTCCTACGATGCCCTAATGATAAATTCTGATGCTTCAGGGTTTCAATTAGTAGAATAATTACACATGATAATTAAATACATTAATTAAAATCAAAAAAGTTTTTAAGAATTAACGTACGATGGTCGGATTAGAAGCTAAAGATATTCCTCCCGGGATATTATTAAATATGTTCAATAATGATTCACGTACTAAACAAATTTTTGTCACTATCCCCACTTACCCTTTTTTAGTTTTCAATTTTTGAATGCTTTCCAGTATTCTGGTTGAAACTAGTTCACTATTTCAAACCTACGGGGACGTGTACGTTATATTTCTGGGAAGCATCGTGGAAAGTACTTAATATAGATAACAGATATTTTTGTAACAAAATTATTCTACTTCTTGAAGTTTTCATCGTTTAATGAAATATTGATAGAAATATTTTTATGCTTAGAAGTACATAAGTAAAACTGTTACTTTATTAAATACATGACTCTACATCACTAAAGTGGTCTATATCGACCCCCAGGAGTCGACTACGACCTGCAAGGGGTCCATGTCAGTGAGAAACAAAATTTTGGCTTTCCATGAATTGAATAATCCACATGCAGTGTATGTATGTCATACCTGTTACTTGTCCCGTATTATGGAATATCGCGAGAAAGTTTTTAATTGCTTTCTACCTCCTTACATGATGGAAAAGGGTTTCAGCGCGGTTGCCAATCTTCTAACAAAAAAGAAACAGACTGGACATCACTGACCAGGGAGATTTGAGATTAAACCTAACTAAATTGATGCCAAATGTTGAAAATTTATTATTAAAGCATCAGGTTCATCCCTCCCACTAAAAGCATTTATTTTTTGTTATTTTACGTAATAGATACTAAATTTTAATTTGGTTGGTTTTAATTTGAATTGAATTAACAAATTTATAAAAAAATAACATGTGCTTTTTTATGTTTTTGACTCTAGTTAGAAAATTAAATCTTTCAAAGTGAGTAGCACTATCCCAACTGTCAAAAACACATTTGAAGTTGTTGAACTTGCAAAAATTCAATCATAGATAAGCAGGGGGTCTACCCAAAACCGAAGAATATGGCAAGTGGTCCACGAAACAAAGAAGTTTGGGGACCTCTGCTCTACATTGACCGCTCTATTCGAGAATGTTAAATATAATTTTTGATTTTTTCTTTAGATATGTAGAGCGATGACGGCGTTCGTGGAGAACTACGATCCTCAAGAAATGGAACCCGGGCTGGCCAGTTCGTGCATCTGGGCACTGGGTCAGGTTGGGAAGCACTCGCATGAATTGGCGAATAAAATCGGTCGATTGAAAACATTTGTATCCATATTGTATGTAAGTAATCTGAAAAAAATAGTGTCTTTCACAAATCATTTGACGATAACAATAGTCGAGGAATGTGGTCTAAAAGAGCGGGTTTAGATAGAAAGTTTTGACGGAGAGATGATATTTGGTACCTGTATGTATTTTAGAATGCTGAATACAAATCTAAGATTTCCCAACAACAATTTTGACAGGGAATCCCTTTTTTGAAAAAAAATAACGAAAACTTTCGATTTTTGCGCAGTTTTTTTAATTAAATTTTTTCGGTAAAAGTTACTAAAACTTGAATGGGATGGTATTCATCACTTATTTTTGCAAGGATAATAATCTCCAGTTAATAGAGATAGTATAACAGATTTTAGCAAAATTGTTTATTCAAATTAAAAAGTTTTGCAACCTATAATAACGGACGAATACTAATGGAATTGTTTCTTCAAGTTTTAAAAGTCCTGGACGAGTGGTCTGGGACAATTGTATACACATAGATATGTGTAATATTTTATAATTAAATTTTTTTATCATTTACATTATGTTATAATAGTTTTTATTTACTATTCTTATTAAATAAACCTTATAAAACTGAACAAATTTAATAAATTTTATTTAGGCATTGCATATACAGTATAAAATATGATATTTACAAACTTAAGAAAACTTGCAAAAATAAACATCTTTGTTTAAATGATTATAATTGTTAATTATCAATAATGTTTTCTAAAATTTTAACTGGCAACAATTTCAGTTATACCATAATGAGTATTGGAAAATCCTAGGTAGTGTTTTTTGGGGACTGAATTTGGATAAAAATATCATTTTTTTATGTTTTGACCTTGAAATGTCATTTTCTAAACAAAAGTAAGAAATTTTATGGCTTGCCTCAATAGAATGGATCGTAAACACTCAAAATCTGGGGTGTATAGAAGTATGATGTTTCATTTTAATATACATTTCTTATTATATCACGTTCACTGCACGCGTAAATATAACTTTTGCATAAAACGGACTCGGTGTAACTTAATGTGAAATTATGGAATAAATGAGCTTTACCTTAGTTTCTAATGGCATTAAACTGAAATTCAAGTTTTAACCAATTTTGAGATGGTCTTATTGCGTCGCCTTCAGAAATTTTCTGGGTCTAACACGAACTCGTATTCTATGTATTTGTGACCACATTTAATAATTTCAAGATTCTATTTTCAAAATATAATGAGTTATTAATTTTTTTCGCAAACTCAGTTTAAAAAAGGACCAGACACATTATTAAAGAATAAAGCTTATACTGCCCACTCAGAAGAATGCCGAGATCACATAATGATTGAATTAAAACGTTTTAAACAATTTGTCGCCTCCAGCAAGTGATAAATAAAACCATGTTTTTAATAATCGGTCAGCGGTAGGCGCATATTTGCCCACGTCAGTAGACGGGACTCCACAACTGATGAGTTTTATACCAGACTGGAGTGAAACGCGCGGCAACAACGAGCGCTACTTTAAAGCATCACTGGTCGCTAATTGAAAACATGGTTTTATTTATCACTTACTAGTGGTTGAGTAAATAGTTTTCAAAATTTTAATTCAATTGTAATATAATCACGGCATTCTACTGAGCCCGAAACTATAAATTTTATTACCTGGTTGTTTTTAGCTGTTTTTGAAAAAAATTAATAACTCGTAATATTTTGTAAGTAGAAATTGTTATGCGGTGATTATTCGCTAAATAAGAATTATTTTTGGCACTCTTAATTTTTTTTATAAAAAAATAATAAAGTCGACGTATCAGTAAGAATAGTAAAAATGACACGATTTTTCATACATTTCGGGTTTTAAAAACTTAATATTCATATAAAACCCAAATTTTTACTTGTGTGTAGGCAGAACAAAATGTCAAATTCAGTGGTGTTAACTGTTTGGTCTACGATTTTTGTTCTGCTCTCCAGAGTCAGGGGTCAAGAATAAAAAATCTTATACTATATGAATGAATTCTAAGTAATTCCGGACCGCTGCAGAGTTGCCAAGTAGATTCAGCACGGCTTGGAAATGTTAGTTGGATACGGATGTGGTGAATAAAAATATTTCTTTTTCAGCTATATTCTGATCTCAACCAGTCTGCTGAAATGCACGAATCTTGCAGAAACACTTTAAAACTACTGATTCATAAGTGTAATGACGTGACTGTGTTGGAGCACTTCATCATCAATGTTCCCGAAGACATCCAAAAGTTTGTCGTCCATGCACTCGCTAAAGTACGTGGATAGATTTTATCAATGCTTAATATCTGGTAGGTCTAAATTTATAAAAACTGGAGCTCAACCTATTCGAATAATTCAGACGTGGTTGTGTTAAAGAATTTTAAAAAATTAGAGAGATAACATATCAAATTGCAATCTAAAGTAAAAATGATGTATCAATGCAAACCTTTGATTATATAAGAAAATGTGACAAATGGAGATCATTCTGAACAAATGAAATACTTACAGGACTTGATGTAACGTTAGTTTTATGATTTAGAAAGGTCACGCTGTAGAAGTGGTGTATAGTAGTATTGGTTTATTTATGCGTTTAGATAACCCCCTTCCCCGCTGAGCTAACAGACAAGCGCAAAGGATTAGGACGATACCTGTCCCACGCCACCATCATTAGTCATGTAGAGAGATGAATTGTACAAAATGTTATTTATTATTTTGTGTATTTGAGGCATTAATATTTTAATGTATTTGAAGTGCTCAAAATTACAAGAAAATGAGCCCAAAGAACTTATAGTGTACATCAAAACTAATAACTCTCCTGTCAAATAGTTTTGCAAATAGAGTTCCAAGGTATATATATATATATATATATATATATATATATATATATATATATATATATATATATATGTGTGTGTGTGTGTGTGTGTGTGTGTTCGACATCATTCGATCAATTGCCTTATCTATATATAAGGCAATTGATCGAATGTCGAGCCCTGAAAATGAACAGATTGTCATTAACAACAGGAGTGCAGGTTGTTCACGTGTTTAGCGGTTTGTTATTCAATTTGTTTCTTAGTCGATGTTTTTGGATTTAAGATCCAGTTCAATGGATTGCAGGGGAAAATCCCTTGAGTTCCCAATGTCCAGACCTTTCCCTTGTGTCGTTTGATTAAGCGCTGTGTTATGATTATTATATGTACTTAATATAATGAAATGTGTAACATAATTTGGTGTATTATGTGTCCACAGATTATCCCATATGATAAATCCGCTAAGAAAGACTTACTGGAATGTGGAGCGTTACACAGGCTGATCTTCATGCCCGTTGAACCGGGAACTGATTTCATGGAGGATGTATTGACGATTGTCAACTCCTATCCCGAAAAAGTTCTTCGGTGAATATTTCATATTACTTTTTAAGTATTGTGAAAAGAGGTGTAGGGACGAGAAATTATTTTAGGCTCACCACAGGAAAAAGGAAAAATGTTAGAACGTGCAGAACACGTTTACTATATACAGAGTGATTATAATAAAAGTCCAACTTTCAAAAAACTATAAAAATAGAACCACTCCTCGGAAAGACCTGAAATTTGAACCGAACATACTCGAGAAAGGGGGAAATAGTACGGCATACGTAAAAAGTAGTTTTAAACTTTAGCACTTTTAATTTAAATTTTAGTTCAAATTTCAGGTCATTTAGAGCAGTGGTTCTTTTTTATAGCTTTTTGAAAGTTGAACTTTAATTATGATCAGCCCATATTACAATATATGGATGTGTGCTAAATTCCACGTTTATCGTTAAATGAGAAAATGAAAAGAAATCGGAAATTTGGACTAGCCTGGGGAATTTAAACATACAAGTTTTATAAACTCATTCTCCAATAGTATGACTTTATTGCTCTAAGTATACGAACATTCTAGCTCACATATTCTCATCGCTGCCAAACTAATGTTTCTTTATTAAGCAAATCCTATTCAATACTTTGTTCTAGAATTGTAATTTCAGTACATTACAGAGCTTCAACATTCGTGGAGAAGCACATCTATAGTTAACTTCCTTTTCTAAAAAATAGGTATAACCGAGTAAATATCAAATACGCCAAAAAATTAAGTGCCTGAATTGCCTCTCAGAAACTAAGCCACCTTTAAGTAAAAATTAAAGAATGTTAAAATGTAACAGTCCACCGAAATTAAACAGTTGGTCCTCGTGCTCTCTTCTCTTGGTGCCATAAGAAGTAGACGCCATGAAAAGATTGATTTTCTTGACCTCATTAAAAAACATTGCTCGTCGTGATTTCTTTGTCTACAAACTGAAAACAAGAAACAAAGCAAATCGTTGCCAATATTTGTCATTTACTTCACTGGAACAGTGGGGACTCAGTGACTGACTGATTCGAATCTTGTGATCGAATACAGATCGCTTTTACACTTCCCTACAGTAGATCCTCCCATAACCGGTCTTGGAACAACGTCCTCGGATTAACCGGCCTATCCCGTGGAACAGATTTTTCTCTCTCTTTCAGCATATAATAACTGGCAGGCAGTGACTCAAACAATTATTGTTTGACGGGACGTGGAAAGTTCCTGGAAAATAAAACGGGGTGACTCGACGTTAACTGTGCAATATGTTTGTTGTGGCAGGCAGAACGGAGGGGGTAGAAGGAGTTCACCTCTTGCTTCAGAGTCCATTTTTCTATGAATCATTTTTTTCGTGCATGTATGTATGTACATACGGTACAATAAAATGAGTTACAATATTTCATTTGCTTGTTTATTCGCGATAACCTGATGAAACTGTAGGCTCATTTTGAAAGGTAAACGATTCTTAACGGGAACTTTAGATTAACAGGCCGAACGGGTCTCGCTACCGACCAGGCCGGTTAAGATGGGATATACTGTATTTCTTAAATTGAAAATTTCCATAATTCCATATATCCACCCAATCTAGTAATACTTACCAAAACAAAACGATTTCAACATGCTTTCTCTTCGTTCGCAGACGATTTCGGTCTCCGGGCAAAAATTTCAAGGACAGCAATAGAGGAAAACCCAAGAAGAAGAAGAAGAAGAAATCCAGAAAACATTCCGCACCTAAAAAAGACAATTAACAAATATTTATCCACATCTTTTTATGTCATTTGTGAAAATATATCAATTTTATGTGTCAATATATCTTAATTATTTATTTGCAAATTATCAAAATTCAGATGTCATGTGTAAGAAATAAAAACCTGTGAGTTTTCTATAAGAATTTAGTGCCAAATTGTCACACGAATAGAGAGATAAGGGCATGAAGGTAATTTTGTCCTTGCGGAAAATTTCTTAGCATACCACTTCGATTTAACTCAAAAATCCTTTAATTACATGGACTACCTTCTTCAACCGGACACTCCTCCTGGATGTCGAATTTATGAAAGAAATTACTTTGATTTTGATGACTTTAACTTAGTCTTTTTTTACGAAGTAGTTAATGCTTTATATGGATAAAACCCGAAGCAGATAATTCTTTAATTTTCAGGATCATGGGTAATAAACATACTAAAATATCTTACTTTCATTTATTAGTTTGATATGATTGAGAAAAGTATTTAATTAGTAACGTATTTCTAAAAGTATATTATTTATTATCTTTTTTGCTTGCTTCGTTTCATTTGGCCCGCTCTGCCGCCTAATGTTTTTGACAGGCATTTTACTGCACTAGTTTAACAGGTTTCATATCTAGAAAATAAGCTAGAAAATCTTATTTGTATATATCGCAAAATAACTTTTACTGCAATGTTCAAATACATCATTCGGACGGTATAGAACAATCAGTCACATATTAGAACCTTTTTCCTAACTGGCGAAGGTGAAAACCGAAACGTTTTCTTTTCTAATCTGTGACTGACTTAAATGTGTTCTTGAAAAAAGTAGTGTCATTTATTCCGTTATTTCCGTTATATATACCTTATGTTCAATGACGGCAATAGCGGGCCCGCAGGGACTGTGGCGCGGGGAAGGGACATGGGATCCCCCCCCCCGTGATAAGAAAAATAAAATAAATTAACAAATCCCACAAATTTATCTCTTAATATAAAATGAAAAACAATTTAATTATTGTCGTAAATTTATTTCTTCAACATAAACTGAATAGAATGTTCATAACCAGATTTATATTGAACATATGATTTAATTTAAATAAGGTATACATTTATACAACGCGTTGTTACTATTATTTTTGTAAGTTAGACAGGAAGTCAAGTTTAGTGGGTACGCGTAGATTCGGTTGTTCGCTACTCCGGCTCAGCACATCGCAACAAAAACATCGGAAATATCAAAGTAGGAATTCTAAGAATTCTCCTTTGTGTATCGACGCTCGAGGCTCACAGTGAACGTAACCTAAGCGTTTACATTATGAGAAGTATGCGCGTGGACTGTGTCAGCCGTATCAGAGGATTCCGAGAGATCTCATATTTGACCGCGGTGGCTACTTTTTAACTGCTGAGGGGTACTACGTTTTTCTCTTTTCTTTGCTCTTACAAGTGGTCGCTTTTGTACTCTGTACGCGCGATACTCACAGCCGCCATTTGACGCCCGAACACGAATTAATCATTTATTATTGAGTAACGGACCGGAACAGTTGACATATTTATGAGTGTAGTGCTCCGTACGGATGAGTTCCAGTTATTTTTATTAATGGGCTGTGCTTCGTGTTTGTGATAAATTCTTTTTTCTGGAGATTCTTGAACTGGTTCTTTGTTGAGTTCATCGTATTTTCTAAATAATGTCTGATAAAAGACAGCATTTGAGTGACACACACACAAAAAAGAAAACTGCAACAACAACAAAAAGCTGAAAAAACTAGTAAGCTAGCAAAAACCATCAGATTTCAATGCACCTAGCACATCAAACTGCATTGTCGACACAGAAACTGAAAACCACAGATTGTATGCAGAAAACTCAGTTAAGGATGACTGTTGTGTAGAAGTAGGTCTCCCGAAAAACATATCTAAATAAACAATAAAGTTTTTTTAAGTGGAATTATAATTAGTCACAATAAGTAATCATACAAATTATGTTTTATACTTACTGTAATTTAGTAGTTCATTTAATGTGTACGTGATAATTATACAAGTCACAAGGTCAATTATTTTAGAGGGGGCCCCAAGATAAATCTTGTTGAGAGGGTCGAATCCTTACTACTGCTTATGTTCGGTCTCGTAGAGTCAGGGAGCGAACTAATATACGTGTACGATCGATCCTTATTTCAATTGACAATAAAGAGCATTCCTGACAAAAATAAGTTTTCTTTACAATAGGCAGATTAGAAAAACGCATATCATCCAGAGCGGGTCACATTTGACTCGAGGCTCATAGTTTGACCAAAGTTCCTTAGGAAGAAAACTATTAAAGACATGGAAAACTGAAATACTGTTAATCATAACGAACTTTGTTTGGAGTATAAAATAAATTGTAAATCGCGGTTCGAGTGTTTATAAGTTAATATCTTGTCCCAAGTGATTAAAAATCAAATTATTATTTTGTGGTATATTTTTGACTTGTTGTAATGGTGAACCACTTAATGGTGGTATGTGTGAGAAGGCAGATAGTAATGAGGAAACCAATGTGTATATTGAATCAATAGATTTGAATTGTCGCCAAAGGGGTAGTTTGTTTCTATACCACAAGAGTACAGTTTCTCTGGCAAATCTTCTTCCAAAGAATATTTATCACTCTTTTTCTCTCTTCTCTGATTCGCTATGGAAGTCGCGGGCACCGCGTAGGCTGTGTTGTTCTACGATCGCGGAAGTGCTCCCAGTGAACAGGAAAGTGGGAGGCTTCTGCGTTGGTGCCTGCTGTCTTTAGTTATTAGTTCTGGGATATTTTAGGACACCAGGAAGGAAATGTAACCGTAATGCAGTAAGATATAGATGATTGTTTTATCGACTTATATTTGCGTTCACCTTCTTGAAGAATCAAAGTGAAGGGTAATTTGTCCCTTTGTTCGGTAAACAGCTGATATCAGCTGGTGCTGGAATATTATTTTTTTACGTAGTAAACCTTTGACTTCAGAGATGCGGGTCGCTGTTTACGTTGGATCCTCGAAGTGACCTTATTTAGCATGTGTGAACATCTCTGGGAGCCACTTGCTGAAGTACATCTTGGCCTAAGTGGTCATACCAGCGAAGAAAATATTTATTGCCTTTGCAGTCGAGTGTTTATACGGTACTTAATAGCTTAGCTGAGTGATTAAAAATCAAATTTAAAAAAATATATATTTTAAACTACTTTTTCTCTCTAGTAATGGTGAACCACTTAATGGTGGTATGTGTGAGAAGGCAGATTGTAATGATGAGGAAACCGATGTGTGTATTGAATCTGAACAATTTGACAGATTGAATTATCAGACCCACAGTTTAGTTCCAGAGTCACAGTCTGTCAAACACCTCAAACATGACGTAAGTTTATTGAAGGTTAGATCTTAACACTTAAAAATTATTTTGTTTGCATCAACTAACTATTGTATTTAAAATTTTAGGAAGAGTCTGTCAGTTGTTACTGCAGTGCTTCACACACAGACAATAATTATTCCACCGATGAACATGACAGCATTAGAGAGGGACCTGGTTCTTCAATTATTGCTGTTAGAGGTGGACTTCACTTAAGTGACAGTGGAGCAGATCTAAGTGAATGTGGAGGAGATACCAGTCATCATGGTTTTCGACATCATCACCTTGATGCTGCTGATCATTGTTCTACACAAGATGCTACCACATCACATTCTGAGAAACAAGATATTTATGAAGAATCTCAGCAAGATGTAGAAGCTGCTTACTGCAGTAATAATCAAAAGGATTGGGAACAATTTTGGTCAGTAAATGGTGAAAGGTTAATATGGGAAAGCTGGATCACAAAATATGGAGAATACATCAATCCAGGATATTTGGAAAGAGATGAAGGAGAAATTGTTTCCTCCAAGTTGGAAGACGAGAGTGAATGTGTTAAGGAAGATATGTGTAAAGTCAGCAGTTGTCCTAAGAATGAAAGTGAGTCAGATGGTGTTCATCTGAGAGATAAAGTGGATGGTGAACCACGAGATCTTGATCGTCCATTTCGTTCAATGTCGGCTTGTGCTTCAATTGTTGAAGCATCTGTATCATCAGCAGTTAAATCTTCATGCTCATCTCCTGAAGGATGGCAATCTTTAACTCCTTTCTCTACTGATGAATCTTCTAATGAGAGCTCAGAATATCATGTTGCTGGCAGTCAGTGTGAATCTGTGAATAGTAGTGTAGCCAACATGACGGTTACTACAGATTCCATGACAAATGTCACAAGAATTACCGTTTCCTCTCTAGATTTTAATTGTGACACCGAAGACTCTATGCGAAGCGGATCTCTTATGTCTTCAGAAGAAGGTTCTGGATCAAGTGGTGAAGGTTTAATGGTCTTAGAAGCTGATTTGTATTGGCAGGAATTGTGGAAAAAGCATTTCCAAGAACAGTATCAATGTCAATACGGTATTTTTACTTCGGCTCGGAATGGAGGTATTAGGGAAGATATGTCAGCAACTTCAACAGTAATAGATCATGATGATGTTTTTCCTTTGCAATGTGATTTGAGAGACTGTGTAGAAACAAATTGTGTTGAAAATCATGCAAAGGTGAATGATTCGTGGATAGTGACAAGGAATTGTAGTGAAGACAGTGCAATTCAAGATATGTCAAAAAATATTACAATTCCTTCTTCAGTTTCCAGTGAACTGTGTGTTGAAGAAGAAGAAGAAGAAGAAGATGAAGACATACCTGTTAGACGTTGTAGTAATCGATCAACTGTTGGTCACGCTCAGCGTTTACGTCGCTCTCGGGCACTGGGACGTAAAGGGTTACGACAGCGTCGCAAAGAAAGGTAATTTTTCTCTTCACTTCTTTCTTAAGGTACATCTAAAGAGAACTAGAAAAGAAAAATACAAGCTTTGAGGGTACCACTTATAACATTAATTTAATAATTAATGTATGAAATATGTATTTGTTTGAGATGACATTGTCTCTAACTTCTGAATCCAATTAAATTGAATTTAGAATTTTTCATTGGGTTTCTTCCAACCAACCTACATTAAATTTGTTGTTTAATATTCTTTGTTGTAGAGAGAATATTTTACATTAATTGGGAATTTGTTTAAGACATTTTTGCTGAATTTTTTGTTTTTTTGCTGAATTGTTTAAGACAGGAATTTTTGCTGAATTTTTTGAATCCGCCTCTGCCTTAGGGCCCTTGATCGGAATTGATGGGATGGTCCCTTGCTTGCTTCCGGAGAGTAAATTAGTTTTTTTTCCCTCCACGTGGTCATACGCAGTTTGTACTGTTTTTTGACAATAAATTTATTTATTTATTTATTTACATTGATGGAAACTTGCATTAATGCTTTCTATATCCCATGTTACTGGCCCCAGTTAACATACTGAAAAGTGGTTGTTGACCTTATTGTTGTTGTTGTTAATCTGGAAGTGGAAGTATCTTGTTCTGAGGAAAAAAATATACATTTTGGAAAAGTCTAAAATGTTCAATTGTAGTTTTGTTTATTCTTGCACCTATTCTCAGCAGCCAGTATCCAGTATAATTTCTTACTTTTGTTCGAATTATTTTTTGTGATAATTACTTTTATGAAGTGTAAGAAGGAACAACTTATTAAAGTTTCTGCTTTTCAATTTCCGTCTTCAACACCAAGAATTTTAATATATTTCAAGGAAAGGGATGAGTGTTGGGATCTGTGCACATAGATTCTAGTTAATAATTGTCAATGGGTAAAGGAGAGATATTGTATAAAAATCCAAAGTTGTGTAAAATATTAAGGGAATATTGTATAAATTGTTTTAATAGAGAAGTATATAAAGATACTAATGATTACATCAAGGTTTGCTATAATTTTTCCAAAATTGTGTATTGTCTTATAGGTATTTCCGTTCCAATTATTATTATTTCTTTGAAATATTTTTAATACTAATTGTCTTGATGAAATTTTCTTTCTAATAAAAAACTATTGTTAGTTGAAGGAAGAAAATTATGTTGCAACATTTCTTATGTTGAATTGGAGACTTTCTGTGCTCATATTCTACATAATTTAAAACACTATTGTTTTACACCGTATCGCTGAATTAATGTTTTGATATGAAATAATCTATCGAAAAAAGTTGTCACTAAAGCTTGGCTCTGTGTATTTAAATGATCCACTCTGGATCAGCTGAGAGGAAGCATCTTTCTTCATGTGTACCATACTGTCAAGGTTTTGTTCATGGGTGAATGTCATTGAGTTAACTATTTCTTGTGATATCTTCCTGAATACTGCTAAGACGTCCTGAAAATATTAAATTTTGTTTTTTCCCCTTATGAGTAATCTATATTTCTGTATTTCTCAAATTGAATGTTAAAGCAGAGTCAAATCGTGTTATCCGCAAATATTTTAAAGAATTCAGTACAGAAAACGTTTCTTAATAGTTTGAGAAATATTACATCATTATGTACCCATCATTTGCACATGTCTTATTTATTTGTAGACGTTTAATGGATTCAGTTGGATATCTTCTTCAAAACATGAGTGTGTTTGATAGTGATCCTTCACCCGCTGATGGTTCTGAAGAAAAGACCCAAACAAATGAGAAGGAGAAAAGACGCGATTCTCAAACAAAAGGATCGAAAGCACAAGATCAAGTCACTCACACAGAAACTACCAATGGGCCTATATCATCTGGAGGAAATGAAACTTGTAATAATGGGGATGATGATGACGATGATGATGACGAACCACCGGATGAAAAACCAATTACACTGAAAAGAAGGTAATGCTCTTATTTTGTCAACTAATCTTTCTTATGTAGTTCTTTCTTATCTTTCCAAAGTTCTCATGTTTTCAATTGTGTTTTGATCATTCATGCCGTGAATGCTTTCATGCAAGCTCTTCCATGATTTTTACTTTCAAAGGGAGAGTTTTTAGTGACATGGGCTCTATACATGTTACAGATTCAATTGCTCTGGTTCCGTTTATTTTATTTATTTTATTCCAACAATTTTGTCCACGATTGAAAGATCCATAATCCATTTTACATTATCTTATGATTCTGCCCCTTACTGTAATATTATTTTATCATTTTGTAATACTAATGTTTTTAGCGAGACCAATTAAAGAAAACTGAAATTCAGAAGTGCAATATAGGTCTTAACCTCTGAAACCCATTCTTTCTTTTTTCCTCTCTCGACACATTTTAGAAGGTTTGTTTGAGAGGTGTTAGGTTGTTGGAAAATCTGAAGTTAATAGACTTTCACTTCAATGATTTTGTTCTTTCGTATAGATACTGAGCCATTAGTGCTTTCATTTGGAGGATGAACTTTGTGCTTGCTCCGAAAGTTCTGCAAATCGACGAAATAATGGTTGCTTCTGTATGCTTCATTAACTGACTTAAATTAAAGTTATTTTTTTATTTCAAACTGTCAACAATTTTATTAGATTTAATTTTTTAAAGAACGCATAAATCCTTTCTTTGCAGTCATGAAAGTGATTCAGATGAATCAAGTCTTGATCGAGTAAAAGGAGCCTTCTCATTGATGGGATATGCTTTTTCACCTACCTCTCATAATCGACACACCACAGCCCCTCGTATTCACCAAGGATCCGTTTTTTATCGCAAGAAGAATATAAGGTTGCAGAACAGACACCTCAAAATGAATTTATACAAGTCCACTAATGATGTGTCTTCAACAAAAAACTCAACAATAGAGAAGGTTTGTGCATTTTTAATAACTATTTTATC
This sequence comes from Laupala kohalensis, assembly GCA_002313205.1. Taxonomy (NCBI): domain Eukaryota; kingdom Metazoa; phylum Arthropoda; class Insecta; order Orthoptera; family Trigonidiidae; genus Laupala; species Laupala kohalensis. Next base: position 174,218 of record NNCF01127499.1, on the reverse strand, counting down.
CTTCCTTGGTATTTTGTGATCTTAGTGAAGAAAAGTGTGACATACGAGGGTGGATCAAATATTAACGAGACTTTTGCTTTTGAGCGCGCAATTTTGAACAGAACGGGCTGCCGCTTGTACAGTGCATTGTTGCAGATGTCAGGAGTTGGGAAGTACGTGGTATGCAGGTCTGGGCCTGTTTGGCAGTAGCGCTCACGATGACGGAGCAACGAGTGCATCCTTCAGTTGCGCAACGCAGTTATCAAATTTCTCGCTAACAAAGGTGTAAAACCAACTGAAATTTTGCAAAGACTTAGTGCACAGTTCGGCAATGAAACCCTGTCAAGGGCACGCGTGTATGTGTGGCATAAAGAGTTCGGGGAAGGTCGTGAACGGGTTGAAAATGAAACACATGATCGTCGTCCTCGGACCTGCATTATGAAAGAGGACATTTCTAGTGTTCGTAACCTTATTGAAGGTGACGTGTGACGGTTTCTGCAGTTGCACCACAAGTTGGAATAAGCTATGGGAGCTGTCAAACATTCATCGCTAAGGGTCTAGGGTTCCATAAAGTTTGTGCCAGATGGGACAGCAGAGCAGAAGATGAGACGTTTAGAGATTTGCCAGAAGTTTACCGCACAATTTGCGGAGGAAGGGGATCCTTTTTTGGACAAAATTGTCACCTGTGATGAAACTTGGGTCCATCATTACACACCCGAATCCAAACAGGCCAGTATGGAGTGGCAGAGGCAGGGAGAGGCAGCCCCCATTAAAGCCAAGACCAGGTTGTCAGCTGGCAAGGTGCTTGCGTTCTTCAACCGGCGAGGGATCTTACACATTGATTTCCTGCATGAGTATTGCACAATAAATGATGCTTATTACTGTGACCTTCTGGACCAAGTAAAGACTTCCTTCATGACAACGCTCAGCCCCACACTGCAGCCCTAACTTGCACCAAATTACAGCAAATTAGATGGACTGTACTTGAACATCCTCCTTATAGTCCTGATCTATCACTATCACCTTTGATTTTCATTTGTTTGAGCCACTTAAAGAAGCACTAGGAGGACAACTATTCCAGGACAATGCGTGGGTTCGGGTCTTTGTGCACAGTTGGTTTGTGACACAACCCTCTTCTTTCTATGATGCTGGGATTAAAAAATCTACCAATCCGGTGGGAAAAATGCATTATTAAAGGAGGAGATTATGTAGAAAATAATTTGTACTGTGCTGTGTTATTCTGCTCAATACATTTGAAAAAGAAAAAGAAAGTCTCGTTCACTATTTGATCTACCCTTGTACATCATCATTTTAGAGTAATTTGATTGTTAAGCGTGTTCTTCCCTCCTAAGAGTTTTTTTCTACAATAAGATAAATAAGAGAGTAAGAGATAGAAATATTTTATCTTTAATTTTTATTCATGATATATCATTCAGTTGAATTACATTAAATGTAATTAATTGTATGAATTAATAAAGATCACATGAAAATGTCATTTGAGAGTGCCCTGCAAATTTTTCAAAATACATCCATCGACCAGTCACCAGTGGACCACCAGATGATTAGCCAGTAGTAGATGAGGAGCCAGAACCCTGATAACACATTACCATAGAGTATTGCAGTTGAAGTTTTGTTGACCTAAACTTGTTCCATACGTTATTGAGAATTCACCCATTTACTCCAAAACTGATTCCAAGATTCTATTCTAAATATTTATATTCTCAGCAAATGACATTTTACCTCAAAGCCGTCCAAATTTTATTGAATGTGTACATCATTGTGTTAAGAAACATTTGTCCACAAATGCATAATGTCCTGACATGTTATTTATATGATACCAAGTAAGCAGGAAAACACAGTAGCAGGATGGGGCTACAGAGATCAAGTATTAGTTTGATTGAAGATTGATTCCTCATTTGTATAATTTTCTGCTCTATCTCTGTTTCATAAAAATAGAACTCAGGATTTCATTTTAACCATCCTGTATTGGATAATTGTTTAACCCTTTGAATACCTTGTTAGCTTCTGTTTCACCTAGTATGTTATCGGATTTTTGTACTTGGCTTCATACTTCAGAAGATTTCTTTGAGTTAGTTACAAGAAAAAGCTATTAGTTAATATAGCACACTTGACTTCACATTATTGTCAAACAATCATCTATTTAGTATGAACCCTTCAAGGTTTGTATAAAAAGTAATAAGACCAAATTCGTGAAAGAAAAGATTTTGACGACATTACTACAATCCATTAATATTCTTCAAAATAGGAGCCTTAGGCGTTGACATGCTTCTGCCAATGATTTTTCCACTCTCGGGAGGCAGCCTGCGAGTCCTTTTCTGGAATGCCCTCCAAGCAGTGCATTCAAGCCTCTTCAACATCTGATACAGACCCGTGATGGTGTTTTTTGAGGCTGTGAACACAAAAGAGGCTACTGAGGCTGCATTGAGACTAGGGATGCTGGGAAAGTCTTGCAATTTTGTTTTGGACCAATTAACTGTAGATTAGGAGTAACTTGATGTTGTTGATCATTGTCGTGATGCAGCTTCCAATTGTCAACAATGCCTGGCTCACTCAGTTGACTCTTTCCTTCAATCCTTTCAGCACTTCCACATAGAAAACACCCAAAGACAATGAGCATATATATGACCTTTGATCTGCTCATTCAAGCTTGTTTTTTGATGAGGGGATGTTGCTGTCTGTCATTCAGCTCTTTGACCCAATAGTTCGGGATGTACCCAAAATCCCTACTATCATTGATAGGCTTTCACACATGAACACTCACTGGGTCTCCTTAGCTGATTTTCCAAGCCTTACAGAGAGTTTAATGACATAATGCTGTTCAACAGAATATTTCAATTTTAAGCTACGACCAAGCCTATTGACAGGGATCCACTAAAACAACTAAAATAACTGTATAGAAGATCGTAGGAGATTGACACTAGGCATGTTTTGAAGCTGATTCCTCCCTCCATCGAACATACCTTGAGTGAGAAAAATGTCTTATTACTTTTTTTTACAGACCTTATGTAGGTCTGTAAAAAGCATAGCAGGATAGAATCCAAAGAGTTAATAACAGGACCCTATGAAAACACCTTTCCCCATGCATGAAATGTAAGTCCTCTGATTCATGACAGATTGTTTGTTTAAATTTTTTGTATACCTTTGTTTTTTTTTATGTTTTATTGCATTCATTCTTACACTACTCCCAGTTTTCTGTATGAAATTCTTGATGATGTTATATTATCATTTTTACTACAATCTTTTTGGACATTATCCATCATCTTTACCTCTTTATAAGTGACCTAAAAATATGGAAGATCAAGGAAGCTGCATACATCAGCCTGGCTAGTAATCCAATAAGTCAAACTTCACTCGAGATGCATCCCCTATGGATGCCAATAATAAAGGGTACTAATACTAGAGCAGCACAACACAAGAGGATAAACATATCGCCTACACCGCCAGGTCGCAGTGGCCCAATGGTAACGTCCTCGCCTTAAGAACCAAGGTATCCTGGTTCGAATACCGATGCTGCCTGACACCTGAAGATGGACATTGACAGAACATCCGAAACATTGCAAAACGGAAATACACCTGTTGTGAAGATATAAACAGGTAAAGACGATTGATAATGTCCAAAAAGATTGTAGTAAAAATGACATTACTCCCAGTTGAAAATAAATCTAAATTCTATTAATATAATTATTCTGTCTTTGAAATGAGGAAGGGGTTTCTCTATGAAACTTGAGTACTCTAATATGCTTGATTGTGTTGATTCAAAGGTGTATCATGAGAAAAAAGTTTTGATAAATTTTTCCCATTCCTTCAGATGATGCCAGATACCAGGCCATGTCTGGACTTCTTCCTTTGCCTGCAATGAATCCTACAATCCCAATTGTCCTACATTCTCAATCCTTGTCTTGGATTAAGTAGCTGTTATGTTCCCGCTGCATTCCTGCATCCTTGGGTCTTGGCGGGGTGTACTACAGTGTTTATAGTGAGTGTATTTTATAATTGTTTGGTGATCATAGTTTAAAAACTGATATAATGTATTAGTTAATTTTATTTCATGAGTGAGATAACGTTACACTCATCCTGTGTAGATTCTTTTATAGTATTGAATTGGCGGTTTGAGGATATGCTCAATAAACCATTTCCAGTTTTGTAGTATTCTACTACGTATTGAAAATAGTTTGGCTGAAATATTGTTCTTTTAGGAGTACAATAGACATTTGCTTATCATGGAGAAAGAATATTATGAAATTTATAAAGTTAAGTAAGGGAATGAGATATTGTTCATAATAATAATAAATTTATTGTCAAAAAACAGTACAAACTGCGTATGACCACGTGGAGGACAATAAACTAATTTACTCTCCGGAAGCAAGCAAGGGACCATCCCATCAATTCCGATCAAGGGCCCTAAGGCAGAGGCGGATTCAAAAAATTTCAGCTCCTAGATAAGATAAAAAGATAGCTGTGAGTTATAATACTAATAGAATGTCAATATGTTTGTAATTTTACGCAAAAAATTACATGTACAAGTTATTATCGAACTATATTCTTATGGTGTTGTGCTATTTTAACAAATTTAACACTGCATTTATATTTAAAAGAATCAGTGAATATGATTGGCTGATGCACTCATCAGTCATATATTGATGAAATAACTTTTATCTCCAGGAAACTGTAAGCTTCTGCATTTGAAATGATTGAGTTGGATGACTGCATTTGAAAAGGTGGTATCTTTTGAGTAAAATTCTCGGAGACATTGTTTTAACAAAGTAACAGATATGGCCTTGTCAACTGGAAGTAGAGATTATCAACCAATATTATTTGTAGATGATCATCCTTGCATTTATTCAAGATTTTTGCTTTAATCTTCCCTGGTTTTGTGCTTAATGTGTTCAAAGTAATTTATATGATAACAGCATGAATTAATGAAGCATAGTTATCATTGTTTGCCATTACCTCTGACATAATTCACTTCAACATTTTTGTAATACATTTTTTGTTGTGAGCTAGGATACAGAAGTGTTGTGGACATAATAATCCTTCACAACTTTATTAATTAATAAGTTTCTAGAATCTTTTCTTGTATATAGCATCATGCGTGAAGTTTTCTCGAAGGATGTAAGTTTTATTCGACATTAAATTATCTACAATAAATTATTTAAAGTGTATCATTTTGATTTTTCTCATGTTGGATTAGCATAAGAATTATGTATAAAACATTTTAATAATGTATGTAAAGCTGATATTCATTGTATTGTGATACATTTGTGTATATATTTATTGTTAGTTACAATCACATGAAACATACGATAATTATTGTTTGGATAATTTTAAGTTCCTTGAAGTTGAACTTGTACATAGTTCAAGTACAAGAACTATATTAACTTTAATTGTTCTAAAGTATTCAATGCAGGTTAAAATAAATTAGTGGCATGAACATAAATGCAATTTTTAACTGTAGTATACTGAATGAAATGGGTGTACTAGAGCATGATGATAATTTCGTTTTATCATCCTTATATGACAGTATGTGTAAGTAAAATGAAAATCTTATTCTACAACCATTGACAAAGGAACCATCAGCAGCTCTCGTCATCTTGTTTGACGTATGAAAAGAAGGATGGTGAACTTATGGAGTAACCTAGAACTCTCACATTCTTCTATTACAATAAATATTTTAACAACAATAAACTGATATTAATCTAAATAGTGATTACAATTGACTCATCTGTTTAGTCAGAATCTTGGTGTACTTATGTATAGTATTCTAAAAACAACTTTTTTGGTATATAAATCCTCAATATGATTTCATGATCTTGATATTTCTGTCAAAATCTTTCTATCAATATTTTTCACAATGACAAAATTTTCTGTGTGCTATGAATATGACAAAGTGAAATGGTCAGTGTCTATGCTATGGACTACATACCAGTAGAAGTTGCGGGCGAAGCTGATAATTATTATTGACTATAATCTTGTTGTCTTTCAGTACTAAAAACTTGTGGCATACCCAGGATTTTATTTCAGGGGGATGGATATTGCTCTGGTATATTATGTCTGTTTTGTGTGTTTATATATTATACATGTATATATGTTTTTTAAATTATATATGTGGATTATACATAAATATGTTTGTGTATGTGTGCACATACAAATTTTAGGAAAACTATAAAAATTACAAATTAAAAAGAAAAGGACGGTATTGATACCCCATGTCCCTGTGGTCCATGTGGAATGGACTATCTCCTATAGTTTCCTGTACAAATGACCTTCATTAAATTTCACCTTATGTTTCCAGGCAAAGGGTAGTTAAATTGTAGGCCTTTGAAAGCTTCCATGTATAATAGTTCTTAGTAAACACACCCTTTTTCTAAAATTCTGTGGAACCTAAAAACATTTCCGTATTGAGCTTTGAAAAACTAACTTAAAAAATTTCTTTCAGCAGCTAGATGTTCTTCAATATTTTCTTTCTACACCTTATTCTGTTTCCTTTATTGCAGTGTCAATTTTTGTTATAAAAATTTGCTTCTTGTTTCTTTTTTAAATGAACTTGCATATTTAATTTTTTTTAATGAACACTATGAACTTCATTCGAGGAAACTAATAGTTTTCCATATTGGAATGGGCTTTCTTTTTGTTTATAATTTGCTGATAATCTTCAAAATGTCATAACACCAAAGTTTGATCAATTTTTAAAAATCATGGATTACCAGTTTTTGTGTTTTGCAGAAAAGAAATACCAAGTTTTAGCAACACAATTATATTTAATTCATTTTCTACTTATTATTTCATTCCTCATTTATTCTATTTGAGAAAAGTTAAGCTTTTTGAATGAAAATAAGATAAATTTTATTCTGAATATGTGCTTGAATGAGCTGGGTTTTACTTACAAATTTATGTCTTAGGGCACCTTTCATGTACAATTTCAAGGTGATCTTTCATCCTTACTTATTAGTTAAAATGATTTTAAAAAATAAGACTAAAATAAAATGTGAAAATAGACCTAACATTGTACGTGAAGTCACCATGCACCTCGAGTCACTCACTTCCTACTGGCACCATTGGGTGTAAAACATACACTAGTACTCATTGATGTGACTACTGCAGACTGGTGTGTGGAAAATTCAGATCAATAAGTCGAATGGATGAGTCCTTCAACTCTAGGAAGGTACTCAACCAGACGGCAGGTTTGACACAGTTTTTTGTTATTATAACATTTACTCACCTCAGTTTTAAAATACACCCCATGCACCCACTAAAGGATTAAGGATATAGACTTGCATGGTTGTGTTTCTTGTAAATTGCTAAAAAAAAATTTCAAAGCTATTTTATTCAGGAATAAAACATTAATATCTACTGGTGAAATAGAAAAGTTCATAGTATCTCATCAACATGAAGAGATTTAGGATAACATACTCTCTAATATTGACCCTAGTCAACCAGATAGGAAGGTTGAGAAGGGTATGTCCCGAATGAGAGCTGTTTATTAGCTAATCTTCCTGATTGTTTGATTTACAGTGGAAATGGTGAGTGTAGTTAGTGCACAAAAATAATTAAATCAATCAACAAAGTATAGCACTCTGTCAACTACATTTCTCCTTCTCTCCAATCTGTCTTTTGGTAAATATCTTTACTATTGAGGATGGAATACACATCTCTTTTTTTTCTGTCTTCCATACCATTGCAGACCTCTTTTCACTCCTCTATTTCATCTATCTTTCACAAAGTTTGTTTGACTTCATCTGATCTTGCCTCCCACATTGTTTTCATTCATGACCCAAACATGAAAATAAAATAAATAGGTCAAAAACTAATTGGCATTTATTACTTTTATGTCATTCATCTCTGTTGCATTTTACTTCAGTTTCTTACTGACAATCCCTAGTGAATGGGTTAGCAAATCTTCACTGTATTTATTTCATCCACAGTTCCTGCTTTTTCCTTTTCTTCCTCTCTTCCTATTCTTACTCCACATAATTACTTTCTCATCCCATGTGATGCCCTTCCTGCCTGGGGGATTTTAGCTGAGGAACACTTTTCATATAGAACTTCACTCTTCAATTCTCCTTTCCTACAGTTGCTTGTATCAGAGGTCACTGTATCCTCCCTGCATCACCCTTCCCGAACTAATGCCGTTACTATTCACTTTGGTGCTACACCATCTCTTATCTGCTAAAATGGGCTCAAGACTTTGATGTAAGAAAATAATAATTTTATTTTTCTAATACTTATTGAACCTTAATACTTGCTTAAGTGAGAGTAATTTAGTATAGTTTTCTTTGTTTAAGATAATATGGTATGTAATTGGGCTTATGTAACACTTAAGCCACCTGTTTTTGTTATGTAATTTTCAACATTAACACCTTCATGTCATAATATATTAGTGAAGCAATGTGAAAAAGATTCAAATCTGTAGGGATTGGTTATGACTCACTTTCTACAGGTTCTCTTGGTGGTGGAGGGAAAAACTTACAGCTAAAATTCTTCTCTGTTGGAATTTCAGCATGTAACAGCTGAAATTGGAATGTTTTGAAAATGATCTTATTCTAAATCATTTATGTAAATTAATTTTTGGGTATATTCTAGTAATTGCCTCAGACTCCTTTTGTAGTTGTAGTTTTTCTCCCAAATATATGCAACTTTCTCTAAAATTTGCACCTGAAATTTTTCCTTTTGCTTAATGAATCATTCACTCTGGAGTTAGTTTAGGTATTGTGTGTGAATTCTCTTTTTCCGTGAAGCTTCATTTATATGTAACTTTGTATGTTTTAGGTTAAACAATTTCTGGAAGTGTCTGCTAGTTCCTCAAGCCCCTTGGTTGGTCACTCCAGTTCAGATGAAGATGAAGATGGCGGCTTGTCACCTGGTAGACGCCCTGGAATGCTCTCGGACACTTTGTCCCGATCCCCTCGATTATCCACTTTATCGGGAGCTGAGTTGGAGAATGTTCAATGTGCTGAAGAAGCACCTAGTGATAGTGAAGAACAGGCTAATGGTGCACGCAAAGCTCAGCAGAAGAAGAAGCGCAAGAAGAACAAACGCACTCCCAAAATGCCTGAAGAGATTGCCGCTAACCCAGCATTAGTCAAGTATTGGTTCCGTCGTTACCAACTCTTTTCGCGCTTTGATGAAGGAGTGCGACTAGATAGTGGTGAGTATAGTGGAAGTGTCACTTACTGGAGATAGGTTTCTCATCATCTCATCTTTAATTTTTTGAAATTTAGTTTCGTTTCTTGTTAGGAACTATAAATAAGGATTGGAAATTTCTGAACTTTTGGAATCTTGTGTTGTGAATAAAGAAACAAAATATCATTCAAGCTTAACCACTAGCTCTAGGTTAAATTGGAAATCTAATTCACCTAGAAAGATGAATTTTCAGTCATTCTTTAGTCATGAATTTAATTTTATGTTAAACATCAATCTCTGTTGTTTTCATTTTTAAATTTATAATTGGGTCATCCTGGAAAGAAAATTTTTGTACAATCTCTATTTAAGGAAATAGATGTAACTAAATACCATTTCAATAAACCAATCTATATCTATTTGCTCGTGTATTTGATGGAATATGAGGAATTCAGGATGAAGATATTGTTTTCACAAATACTACTTCTGTTAGCATAGAAAGCTGTTTTATCATGTATAATACAAGAACTGAACCAGCTTGCTACCCAAAGAAATATCAATTCACCTACCTTGTAATGTATTGGGAACGTACTTATATTCTGGAACTTATACCCTAACAATAACTGATGAGGATATGTGGCCTCTGCAACATTCTTGATGTTATTAATATTTCAACATTAACATTGAACTCAAAGAAGTATTTTATGTTAAAAATGATATTGTAGTTGAAATGTTTTATTGATTACTGAGAAACATACATACCAATGTGGAGGAGATGGATTAAAAAACAATTATAATTTTTAGACTTTCAACTGAACTAAATGTTTCACTACTGCCATTAGTCATTGACTTTTATGTAAATTTTTAAACCATTTCAGAAAGCTGGTTCTCTGTGACTCCTGAGAAAGTTGCAGAACACATCGCTGAGCGCTGTCAGTGTGACGTGATTGTAGATGCCTTTTGTGGATCTGGAGGGAATGCTATCCAATTTGCCTTCACGTGTGAAAGAGGTACAGCCCTTTAATCTTCCTGTGCTTTTGAATGCTGTCGAGTTCATTACATTTAGTTTGTGAGTTAGGATGTGTAATTTATTCTTTCTGTCGTATTCACCCATTGTTTTGTCTTTAACCATCAAAATTTTATATTATAGTTAATGGTATTAGAATTTAACTTGATTAATCAAAGTTGATGGTGGATGAGGGAAGATGTATAACTTTTTGTATGATAAATTATTTGAAACAAAATGCTGTGTAAATGAACTGCTAATAGCTTAAATATTAATTTCCTGCTTCAAATATGATGAAAGCTGTGTGTATTACTGGATGACAATAGTATTAAGGATGTATAGCCAAAGGGCAAGAATGTGTTTTACATTTTGTAAGTATGAAATAAATTTCTTTGTTCTTTCTGCTTGTAGTTATTGCGATTGACATTGATCCGGAAAAAGTAGCCCTGGCACAACACAATGCTCTTATATATGGAGTTGCTGATCGGATTGAATTCATTGTGGGTGACTTTCTGGTCCTAGCACCATACTTACATGCTGATGCTGTGTTTTTAAGTCCTCCATGGGGAGGTCCTCGATATTTAGCAGTGGAGGCTTATAATATTGAATCCCTTCTTGAACCTGTTGGAGGAGCACATTTATTCAAATTGTCTCAGAGTATCTCAGAAAATGTTGCTTTTTATGTGCCACGTAATGTCAATACAGATCAGGTGAGTTTTCATGAATATAATTCTATTTTTTGAAGTTTTTGTGGTGCTGATACAATGAACTGAAGAACCGTTAGTTAGCCTTCTTGCTTCTGTAAATTTGATATGAAGATCTTTCTAGTTGAGTTGAAAAGAGAGTTTTGGAATAAAAAATTTTGTTATTGTCCTTGAATACACAAATATTACAAAGAGTGAACTATATGACCAATGGTTTTTCATTTGGGAATTGTTTATGATCTTGGTTATATAATACTTCTTACCATTATAGTGTATGTGGTGTTTGTTAGGTTAACTTTTCCGGTGAGTGAACTATCCTCCTTTCTAGGTATAAAATAACATCACAAATTTCAATTAAGTCACTAATATTTTAACGAAAAAAAAACAAATTGTTTCCATATGTTACTTATATCTGAAAAATGTTCCAACCTCTAGAATACAAAATGGCTATTCTTTCACATGACCACATCTGGAGGGTGGAGGTGAGCGTTGCCCCTTTGTAGAGTGGCAAATGAAGTCTGAACTATCCGGTTAGGAAGTAAAAGTGGGTTTCTGGTACTCGTGGAGATTGAAATATATAACTGATTAGTTCTGACTGACTTTTTTCTGTAATATTGTGTTAACTGGCTTTTAAGTCTTGGAATGTAATCAAATATGAGATAACAAGCTGAATTGATAATAAATAAATAATACAAATGGAATATTATCTCTTGCAGTTGGTGATGCTGGCAGGACCTGGAGGACAAGTGGAGATAGAACAGAATTTTCTGGATAAAAAGCTGATTGCTATCACTGCATACTTTGGCGAGCTAATCCATGAATGAATGCCGACTCCATGTTCCAATTGCAGTTTTGAGGAGAACTGCACTTAGGTTTTTAATTTGTTTATTATTCTCATTGCATTTTGAGGGAATTTGGTTTCCGATTGTCAGTGCTGGCCACTGACTCTGCAGCAAAGGAAGAGGTCTTTCACACGCTTCTGAGGACAGCTGAGATTGTACCTTTGATATGTGTATTATGTGAATTCCTTTTTGCTTTTAAATGATTCTAATAAAGAAGACTGAGCAGTCTGACTTCTTTTGATTTACATCAACTCCCAACTTTCTTTAATGCATAATTTATTTGAAAGAAAATAGAGCCTAAAAATTTATGACTCCTTTTGTTTTTTAATTATTATTGTTTTAGGATAAATGTTTCTTATGGAAACAAAGAAAAAATGCATTTACTGGTTTGAACTATGAAAACTTAATTAGGAGACTCTAAAAAGTTAGTTTGATTATTGTTCGAACAGTTGATTGAAAGAATTAGGAAATTAGGAATTATCAAAAACTTGGAATGCCTTTTTTTACTACAAATGTTCTGTAGAAACTCTTGTATCGGTGTAGAAAAAATGGAGTCATGTTTGGTATGTGTAGATAGTGTTGAAATTAGGAATGTTAGATATTATTAATTCATCATCTTTGGTTTGTGTTTGATTGTTTCATTTCAAACATAAAAATTGTGTATTTATAAAGAATTGAAAATTTTTCTATTTCACATTATCAATAAAACAATATCCATGATTCTTGAGAGGCCTAACATGAAATTTTACATTCCTATAATTAAATAAAGGACATTATTTCAAGTTGTTGAGTAGGAAAATAAAATTTGAAATATTGTTTGGTTGGTTGGTTTTTAATTAGAAAAACAGATTAGTTTCATTCATTCAATTCAACATTAAGATTCATTGAAATTCAATTCAAAGAGGAACACTGGGAAGTTGTTAAGAACTGTATGACAAAAGCAGCAGAACAGACACTGGGGTTCAAACAAGGGAAAGACAAGAATGAATGAAATGTGGAGCAGCCGTTCAAGAAAGGAAAAAGGCATACAATTTTCTGAGTAGACCAACCAAGAAGCAGGAACTTGATGAAAGGAATAGAGAACTCTGCAGAAGAAAGAAATGAACTGGGTTAAAGAATAGAGAGTAATCTAAAGGAAGCAAAAATTACAGATGCATACAAGGAAGTTCAGTTTTTTAGAGAAGGATTTCAGGTCCGATCAGAAATTGTAAAAGATAAAGACTGAAATTTGTGCTGTGCCAAGGAAAACTCAAAAACTTGGACAGGGTACTTTGAAGATCTCCTTAATCAAGGAAATGATATCATACAGATCTAAGAAGCAATGGGAAGAATAACAACAAATGATGATGATGATGATGATGATGATGATGATGATGGGGAAACACCAGTACCCACATTGGAGGAGGTCCAACTAGCTATTAAAGGATTAAATAACAGGAAGTCCCCAGGATATGATGCCATACTCTCAGAGCTTATAAAAAACTGCTCTGTCAAAATGGTAAAGGAAATTTATAATTTAATTGTTTCCATATGGACAAATGAAAAATTAGTGTGATATGCCCTATATATAAAAAGTCTGGTGACAAATTAATCTGTAAAAATTATAGAGGTATTGCATTGCTCAGTAATGCATACAAAATCTACACATCTATCCTTAAGAGAAGTTTGGAACCATATGCAGAGGAAACTTGGAGAATATGTTGGGCTTCAGAGGAGGCAGATCAACAACAGACCAGCTCTTTACAATGAAGCAACTACTGGAGAAAACCTGGGAATACAATACAGATGTTCATCAATTATATGTAGACTTTAAACAGGCGAATGACTCGGTGAGACAGGAACATTTAGTGGCAATATTGCAGAGCTTTGAAATACCAAGGAAGCTAATAAGGGTAATAGGTGCAACATTACATAATACATGGGCACCTGTAAAAAATAATGTATTGTCCCAAGAGTTTGAGGTGACACAAGGCCTGAAACAAGGAGATGGACTAGCACCAATGTTATTCAATATGGTACTAGAATATGTGACAGGTATGTAAATATTGACACCAAAGGAACGTTATTACAAAGGTTAGTCCAAATTATAGGGTATGCAGATGACATATGTATAATAGGAAGAATGAAAAACCCGACAATAGAAGCGTATAAAGACCTAGAGGAACACAGCAATGAAGTTGGTCTCCAAATTAATAAAGAAAAAACGGAAGTGCATGGTGGCAATATAGAAATTGTGAGCAGGTTCTGCTACTTGGGTGCGGTTATAAATGATAAGAACGAGGAAATGGAAGAAATACATAATAGAATCCAAGCAGCCAATGAAGCATTTTTCTCCATATTGGCACTGTTAAAAAGTCAAGATATATCGAAGGTGACTAAAATTACATTCTATAAGACCCTTATCTGACCGGTCCTTACTTATGGATGTGAAACGTGGACTCTCACAGGAACAGCAGCCTCTTTGATGGACAGAGTGGAGGTACTAAGGCGTATTTTCAGTCCAGTTAAGGAGAATGGAATGTGGAGAATACGATACAACCAAGAACTGTATGAATTATATGGAGATGTGGCTGTATCTAACTTTGTGAGGTTGAAACGACTGGAATGGGCAGGCCATGTAATAAGGATGGAGAATGACAGAATACCAAAGAAGATACTAACGGAAATTTGAAGGTAGAAGATCTAAGGGGCGCCCAAGGGCAAGATGGGTGGATGCCACCACACTGTGCCAAATACGAGGATGGAAAAGAAGTGCGGAGGATAGGAAAAAATGGAAGGCAAAGATTGAGGAGGTCAGGGCCCGGCTACGGGCTTAAGCACCATAAGAAGAAGAAATTCAATGTACCTATTTTTCCAGGGTCAGGTTAACATCTTTTTTTTTAATATATTTTTTGGATGGCCACACTTGTTTGAATTAAGACATTTCATGAGCTAGTGCAATCTTCTACTTAACTTTAGAGAAGGGTCTCCTATTATTTCTTCATCCCTGAAATTGTATGAATATTGTGAAGTACAATATTTGCTGATTATCTTCTTGCGTCAGGAAACTTAGAAGCATTCAAAGGAATAATCTACTCTGTGAGGCAAAATAGTAGTGCGCTTTCTTATCTCCTTAACTTTTATGATTTGAAATGTGAAATTTCCCGCAAAGATGCACTGTAATTTTTCCTGGTGAGTTCTTTAAAGCGTGGTTCTTGTGCATCATAAAATTCAAGTGAAAGAGTAGTTTCTGATGTCAGAGAAGACTATTCTCTTGTGAATATGCTCCATTAAGTCCATTGTGGATGATTAAAACCACCCCTTCTCAATTTATCCCATCCCCACTTAGGGGTAATTTTTAAAAGTCCTCAGAAGGATGCAAGTTGGTTTAATCTACACAGCTTAAGTGTTACTTCATCTCTGGAAGTAATCACCTATTAGCCACCCCTTCATTCCATTCAGTAGTTTTCAAAAATTTGTGGTGTTTAATATTTCACAGTTTGAATTGAGACAAAAAAAGTTTCATTTTATGCCATTAAGTAGATGTAATACATTCATGTAGGCTTGCAGGGAAGGATAAACATTGTGATAGGTGAGAATTCTCTTCGTGTTCTCCAAATTTTAAGTCGCTCAAGCAGTATTCTATTTTTTTTAATACAATACATTAAAAATTCACTCCTTTGTTCAACCTTTTACCATTATTGAATGAGTTGATATTGAATCGAGACAAATCCCACAAGAACAACCTGACATTTAAATCTGTAGTCCTTGACACTTCTCAAATAGAACAAATTCTAGAGGTTATAAACAATGGAACATCAATGCATTTTATAATTTCTCTAAACTCTACCTGTTATACACAGGAAGTGAATGCTGTGTATTGCCATTCAAATTATTAAATCTGTGAATGGTACAAAAGAAATGTGGGGTGGTTTTTGAGGACCAGTTTTGTTATCTCTTCTTCTTGAGCGGACACTATTGAGTGTGTTCACAAGAGAATAGACTTCCCCAGTCTCTAAAACTGATTTTTCATTATTTTGAGGAAATTTTCATCCCATGACACTTGTAAGAGTTGTGAAGTACAAAAAGGATGACAGAAGAACATCGCTTTTGAAAAATTCTAGGAAATATTTTGGGGTACCTTCTTGCAAAATTTCTCATTGATACATTTCAAAATATAAATGGAGAGATGAAGAAACTGAGCTGCTAATTTTATCTCTCAGTGCATACATACTATCAATAGAACATGGTATTGTTTTCAATTTGGATTTTGAAAGCGTGACATACGAGGTGTGTGCAAAAGCTAACGGGAATTTTGTTGTTTTTTGCGAGTTGTATTCGCGCAATTTTTCGTAGTTGGTAAACATGTCTTAAACGCATCTGTACTCTGGTAGCCATATTGGATGATTAGAGATGCGAAATTTCTTTCACCAGAAGGAACGAGTCGTTCACCGTTTACTCTCCCTCCGGAATCGTTCACTCAATGTCGTTCTATCGTTCACATGTTTTCCCGCTTTTGACAGCAAATTGCGGGGCGGAGGATGTTACGAATTTCACATTCTCGCGTCATGTAATATATTAATGCCAGAATATAAGACTTATATCAGAAGTACGTAAAGAGAGGGAAATTAGAGATGTTACGTATCCCATATCCATATAAGAATAAAACGAAATGTTTTGAGTTCACATTAATTTTAGAGTGATTTTTTTTAATCCTTGGGTGTTCGGAGTAGGAACGATGGTCGGGGAGAATTTTTACTTTCACTAAGTTCAGTTCTCGACGAATTATGTCAACTATTAATGGTTATATTGGAAGATTGGGTTCGGCTGTCGTTCCTACTCCGAACGCAGTTCACGAGTCCGACACAGTCCAATCGTTCCTTCGTGCCATTGTACTCTATTGCTAGTACCAACACACTTCACTGGGTAGGGAAGTTCCAGAAAGACATATTATTCGTCGAAATATGACCGTATCAGGTGTTTCATTTTGTCTGTTATATTCAACCTCCGTAGACTTACAACACTCCCCAATCCACGCTAGCTCCCTCATAGTATTTGGATATCAATACTACGTGTTTTTTTTCCTTTCCTTTACCTGTTTCACCACCTCCGTCACCGCATCCTCAGTTCCTTTTCCCTTTACAAAGCTGTATTGAAGTCTTCTTTATTCATTTCACGCAACGCATCTCCGATTATACTGTCCTGAATCATTCCTAATACAGAGAGTAACGTTATTGGCCTATAGGACTCGCTCATTCTCCTGTATATGTCCGATCTCTTTAAAAATCTTAATATTCCTACTTACCATGCTCGTGGGAAGTATCCAAATTAGTAACATACATTTTATTATAATCTTATTTCCTTCTTGAATTCCGTTTGCATATATTGCGCCGTTTCGTTGATTATATTGTACGTGGACTCATTTCTTGAATTTTTTCAATAGTTCCGTTTCACTGACAATTTCTTCTACTTCCGTAAAATCTTCGTAGACTACTTCCAGTAACTGTTCCTCCTCCTCCCCCAAGCAATCCTAATATTACGTCTCCTGTCTCTTTAACTACGTTTTCATTCTACTGTTAACGCCCATTATATAATCAAATCAATAATTTAATTAATACTTACAAACTTTTTTTCTGTGCAATTTTTAAACTATATTGCTGCTCAAAATTAACAGTGCATTCTTCATTCGAAATTATAGAGTTTTTGTATAGTGTATCTGCCACTTCTCAATGGTGAAAGAACCTTCCGAATACACAACCCAAGAGTAATTCATTTACCGTGTACGCTATCCACATGTAAGTTACTTCTTCGAATGCTCAGAAGTTAGTGGTACACTAACGCTACTAGCGTAGTAAGTTAACAACGCCTCTGTTTGCGTATGATGTTAGTGGTACGCTAGTGAGAGAGGTAATGGCGGATTCTGGTCTGAATTGAGATGTTGATATCTGAGAGGGTATGCGAGAGATTTGTTAGTTGTATGTGCCGGTGTACCCACAGCACAGTTTACTTGTGTACGCTCGCATGAAAGTACAGTTTGTTTGAGTTTACAATTTTAGTGTGATTCGAGTCGAAGGTACGCTATGCAAAACCGTGCGAAACCCGTTATCTTTGGACAGAAATCGAATCCGCTACACTTGAATGTGTTGTGGGTTGTGTAAGTTAAGCGCATCGAAACCTCTGCATGGGCATAATAGGTGGTAGCATCAGGAAAGCTTCGCTCTTTTTCCAGCGTGGGTGCCGCGTAGCCACTCTCTCCTGAACAATGCTCGATGTTTGGGCGAAAAGAAAATGCGGATGAAAAGAGGACAATCAAATTCTCGAAGAATTCAAATTCGTCCACTCACACTCGGCTACCGTATGTACGAAGCGAAAATCGTGATGCAACAATGGCTAAAACCATTCAGAATCTTCATATCACAGCGGAATTTGGATTTATACTGATGTATTTGTAGATTATATTTATTTCCTAACTTCTAAATACAAATTACAAAAAAAATTATTTTAGTCCTCATGAATTGAATGTCTTTTCTGCTCCCTTAAAGGTACTTGCCGCCAATGGAGACGGCTGCAGCCAGGATTGTCAATATATTATCATACAGGACGAAGAATTCGTTCCTTCGCGAGCTCCTCCTGACACTACTGGATTACTCTGACATTTTATTTGTCGTGCCTTTAGAATTCAATTAATTTACTTAAAAATGTGAGAGCTTTAATTTTAATATTACTCTATTGATCATTATGGTTTTCTCTTTTTTTACTTTCTCACATACGTAGTATATAGAAAATATTGTAATCGTGAAAAAATTCGAAAACGAGATTTTTGCGGAAATATCCGTTTTGGTGACCCCTGATTCCGAAAAAGTTGTTTTTGGCTGGACGTCCGGTCCGTCCGTCTGTGCGCAGCACTCCTGACCGAATGGTATTATTTTTTTCTTTCATTTTTCGTATTTATGGTAGAATTTACTTCTAACATATGCACGAGCTTTCAATTTCCTTTTTACTTGAACACAAAGGGCATTTCACATGAAGGTCAAAGTACATTTTTGAATATTTTTCAAAAACTGGCCCAACGATTTTGCTTAAATTTTCTGTACGTAAAGTAGAATTAGTTTGCATTACATCCGCATTAGCGGTATTTCGCTTGTAAGTTTGGTATAGTCGCAGTAAAATAATTTATATCTGCTACATTTACGCATTTGTGTACAGTTTCAAGAAGCTTGAACAATATTTAACAGTGTAAATGGACCAAGCAGACGTTAATACACTGTTAGTAAACTGAAATGAAAGATATAATAATGATAAAATACATACGAGGACAGAAAACGCACTGCACATACGAAAATACATCAATTTCTGTCTACAACGAAATTACATGTACACAACACTTTTACGATATTTATAAGACTGATATGTCGCTATTTGTTTTGAAATATTATTCTGAATGTTTATTTTACTCTCAAATTTCAAATATAAGACAGTAATAAGTCCATTTAGCAACTTTGAGCATGAACAGAGCACTGGAAGACGACCAAAATATAGAGAACCACGCCAGAAATGACCCTTTCAACATATAATTTTTTCGCTCTATGCTTCAGACGGAGAAGCGTATATGAGAAAGTATGTGCAATGGTTTTGCACCACTAGGTCCTTTGGTTAGAGGCAGAATTATATGTTGTCGTGTATGTCCTTAATATTATTGTTATTAATCTCGAATTTTCATTGCATTTAATATCTTGGATTTATTTTGGAAATAATTTATGGATAGCAGCACGCGTTTGTTTTATAGCTTCTTTTATAAATATTAAATCCGCCACTGCCATAGGACCTTTGATCGGAATTGATGGGATGGTCCCTTGCTTGTCTCCTGAGAGTAAATTAATTATGGTCATACGCAGTTCGCAGCTACGTTTCTATTGTTTAAAGTTTATCACATAAATTTCCAGTATTAATTTTTCATGCTCAAAGTGTCCCTGTACCATGCGATTTGACGAAAAATATTTCTGAAGAAGCTCGTGAGTTGAATTTCGTAAGATACATAATGCGGGAAACACCTGAATTGACGATATCGTACTCACGGCTAACAAAAAGAAATATCAGTAAATGAACATTTTAGGATTATTTAATATTAACAAACAAAAACATCGGTAATGTAGTACTTTTTGGAGAGATAATCACTAGAATATCACATTGGACAAATTGAATCATATGGTTGCTTAGCTGGAGAAATATTCATCACCAGGGTCCCAGAGCTTGAGTTAGGGCAATATTTACGATAAGTTCATTCCACCACAACTTTCACACATCATTCAACCCGTCGCATATCGCCCATGTCCTTTCACAGCCGTCATTAGGAGACGAGACACACTGACGAACTTCTCACACGATTTCATTTAGCAGTATCACATACTTCTATCCTATGATCCAGCAGCAGCGAAAAACTAGTGATAGTGCTGCATACTAAAATGGGAACAATAGTTTTGAATGGAGACAGATTTTGCGGCACAGACAAGCATGCGTGGCGGAAGATAACGCAAGCGTTAATGAACGGTTGGTAAACCCGCTGGACAAAGATTGACAAGGGAAGGCACATCGCTATAGATTACTATTTGTTACTAGGAGCAGAAAGTGGTTTGACCCGACAAAGAGACTACTGAACTTCTTAACTAGTCATGGTGATTTCCAGCATTACGTGAAGAAGATTGGTGAGGGAACAGATGGTGCTTGTGTTTGCAGCCGAGGGGAAGGGACAGTAGATCACGTGTTGTGAGATTATTTCCTATATTCAGAAGAAAGAGCTGAAAACAGACCTTACGGGGTGGTCGACATATTAAATATAAACGATGCATGGATACTAATAGAGATCCAGTAAAAGGGCACCATGTTTGCAGATTTTGGGAATAAGGTAGCAGTAATACGAGAAGCCATCAAACATTAGATCTACGCACGCCTCCTCAGGGCAGAAATGGGAAACGCCAAATGGTAGCCAAGTTGCGCTGTGCGTAAAAACGAAAGACTGAATTGACAGTATGTGTATCTTGTTTTGTGAGACGCTACATATACAAGGTGACCAGAATGGTCAAGGTAATGAAAAAAAGTGATAATGCTGATGAGACTGGGGAAGGGTTTTATTATTTTTAGATGCTTTTCCTCTATTCATTGATATAATCCGTAATTTCATATTTAATGTTCTATATTTTCTGAAAACTGAAATGGTGATAAAACATTGGTTAATATAACACTTGTTTCTGTTTTTAATTGTGAGAAATCTATGTAACTATCAACACTTCTCTTCTATACCGTGTCCCTACTTGCGAAGTGTCGTACGACCTTGCGAGACTCCGAGTCTCCGCAATGCAGGCACCAGCGCTCCTAGGGATGGTGCAACGAAGTGAGGTCGTGCCGTGGGCGGAGTCTTTTCCACGTCTGACATGGAGCTTACACCAGATAGCACGAGCATCGTAAGGAAGCCACTGAGGTGACCCTGTTGGACATCTTGTGCCACACTGAAACACAAATTTTAGTCTTTTCACTGCATGTTTTTCAGGTCCCCCAGTAAATTAAAGAAGGGTAATTTTTAAAATCTACTTGAATAAAGATAGAAATTCTCTCTTTTAAAGCTATTTTAATCCGTAGTCTTACTACTCAAAATTTCAAGAGAGAGAGTACTTCAGGTCAGTAGCGATCGCCCCCCTCAGCTAGAATCTAGAAAATATTTAATGCCTATTTCTAATATTGCTAAATTTGTTAATACTTTTACTTCACTTCACAGTTTTCCATCTGAAAGTACACGTAAATTTTGGCCTATTTAAGCCTTTCAAAAGTAGAATTTGTGAAAACAATCATTTTAAAATGTTATTTATATGACGAGTATGTGGAAAAAGGAAGCCAGAAATGTGTACATTTCTGCATTGTGTATAGTTTCCGCTCGCCTCGAAGCATCGCTTACACGTGTGGATTGCGTGGGTGATCTTTCTCATGAGCTTTGTGTTCTGTTCCTATTGAATGTCACTGGCGAAGCGTTTTGCGCTTTTCATGAGATACATGCAATATTACTTATTCGTGAAGGGCCAATAATTTTTAAGTTAAAAATTCTTGTTGAATTGCTTAATCTATGCAATATTATAATGGATTTTTATAAAATGCAAAGAAAATTGTTTAAGCAATTCCTTTGAACATGCAAACGGATTCCTGAGTCACAAAGCTTTTGCTTAAATATTAATCTGTAGAATTTCTACCCAAATATTGTAGAGGAACCGGTTCACGAGAGCACAACAACGCCAAGAGTGGTGGGCTTCAATAATGTAAGAATTGGGTTCCATTTAATCGCTGCGGAACCTCCTGTCTTCGGTTCTTCCGCCGGGCGCTCACCTTCAGATCACGACTTATGATTACAAAATGTCGAGAAAAATTTATTTGAGCGATGGGGAATGTTTTACGCTAAGCGACGCGCTGCACTCGCTTGACAATTCCTATTTGTACTAGTAAAGTTTTCGTTTGTACTTATTTATAATTTTAACAAGTTTTTTTTCTGTAAGAGGTATATAATAAACGTATGGTTTTATTAACAGTACCTAATGTGTATTAAATACAATACAAATTATTTTCATGCACACTGACAGTTTTAAGAAATGTTGGAAGATCTCACTCAAACTTCTGTATGACAGGAAGTTTTATATTATCTTTTAAAATATTTACACGTATTACACTCCTGATTAGTTTATGTTCATCACTGTAGATTCATTTCCTCGCGTACATACGAAACAAAACATTTCACATGTGTCAAAATTCCACTGCATCAGCATTTCACTATAGCGTAGGCGCCACACCGTGACTCTTCTGACTCCATGATACTTCGGATTGGTCAGCTAAGGGCGCTTGTTCTCCGGTTGAGGGTCAGCTGAGGACGATGTAAAATATTCTTATGGTGTGTGCTCAGACTGCACCATCCTTTTCAAGGTTAAATATTGTGAGAGGCGTTCTCGTGGACAGGTCACTCTTTATTCTGGTGGATGTGTTACCTTTGGAACCCCCCCTCGGAAAATTCATGGATCCTCCACTGATTTAGCTAATGTGTAAATATTATTTCGAGATTTATTGAGAAAAAAATATATTTTTTGCATTTACACTCGTGGAACGGAGATATTCTTAAAAATTGAGTAACATTCCACAGAAGCATAAGAGTGCGTAATACGTATTTAGATTCAAGTATTATTTTGTAAAATTTCAATAATAACTTACCAACCTGATTGACCAAATTTAAATATTTTACGGTCAAATAATTTTAAAGTAACATTGATGAAATCTGGACACCCCCAGAAAGAAATTTATAACTGCGGGTCCGACATATTCTTTCTCTCACATGCAAAACCCCATACCGCGACAACTGTCCGATAAATACCGTAATTCAGTTCACAAGGGATAAGCAGATTGTGAAAATAAGAAATTCATTAACACTCAGTAGCAAAGAATTCACATTCCGGTTCCGGTTCCTCCTCATTCTGAAAGAAGCACACACCTGTAAGACGTTTCAAAATGGAAAATAATTTGCAGTATAGAATGAAGCTGGAAAAGTTATACATTCTTAATTTACTCTACAACAAATTGAATCTTTAAAGTCGCCGAACTTCTCTTAAACCCTCTTCAACTAGAGATTTTCCAGACAGTTTCAGTCGCAGAAACGTTAACGGTTCCGCGATAGCTGTGAAGAAGTTCCACTAAACCAATCTGTCGGGAAATATTTGGTTTTTAAGGAGCACATTATTTGTATTTTTGATATGACGTTGCAACGAGTGTTTGTTTTAGCCATCCAGAGTTATGAACCGAAGTTTGACGCTATAATTTATTTTGATTATCGCGTAAGATGTCATAATTTGGCTTATCTTTGATTTTATTATCATGCAAAACAAACCTGGTTCACAGTACACCTGATTATATGAAGCTCATAATTGTTTTAACAGTTTACAAAGAGTAATAAAATTATGAAATTCAAAGTTGAACATTCGTTAGGTTCCAAGAGCGTCTGATTTTAGCGCTAAACAGTTAGGTTTGGAACCGCGACAGCGCGAGTGTTCCTGATGGAACTGTTGGCACCGTTGCATGGAAACGACAGCGAGACAGTTCCGATTGGAACTGTATAGTCTAAGGTTGGAGTTGTTTCGTTGCATCTGCGGAGCGTTGTAACCAAGCAGTTCCAGTTGCAACAACCCACCTCTATCTTCAACTTCTCACACCAGTCCCCACCCCGGAAAACACAGACCCCATGACGTCAATGACATTTCTTCATACAATTTATGCCTGTTTTCGCAATATTCTGCCACCTTGACAATGAACAGAAACGTATCTTGTTCCTTCATTTTATTTATGTTTTAATATCTCTCTACTCAATTTATTTAATTGTACTTTGTCTTGGGTTCATGTTGTGTGTTTTTCGTAATACAATAGCTACAATGCAATGAAAGAGACTCAATAAAAATCATGGCTTGACTACACCTGTTAATGTGATTTTAATGCACCAAAAGTTGTAAATTATTCTGAATAAAAGTCATCAAGAAAATTAAACGCAGAGTTCTCATAGAGACTCTGCGTACATCTTTGATCTGAAATTTATCGATACGATCGATGTGCAAGTCCTCGATAGAAGCAAGAAGAGGGGAACTATCTTCATAGGAGAAAGACATTCTCTATTGCTTCCCCCCCCCCCC
>NNCF01127499.1:99973-149787 GCA_002313205.1 Laupala kohalensis | reverse complement strand
CTTCCACTTGCTTGTGCCATGCTCCTTCCTTTCTCTTTCCTGATCTCCCTTGGTCACCTCTTGTTCTTTTCGATCCCGACGCTATTAGAGCTAGGGTATCTTTCATTTTCTTCTTCTCTTCCCTCTATTTCTTCTTCTCCTCCCCCCCCCCAGGGGGCTTACATCTAGTAAGTACGTGTTTGGCGAACACGGGGCCCCGAGCTGAGTCTGGCATTGCTTCCACTTGCTTGTGCCGGGCTCTTTCCTTTCTCTTTCCTGACCTTCCTTGGTCTCTTGTTCTTTTCGATCCCGACACTATTGGAGGTAGGGTATCTTTCATTTTCCCCTTCTTCTCTTTCTTCTTCTTCTCTTTCTTCTTCTTCTCTTTCTTCTTCTTTCCCCCGCAGGGAGCTCAGTTTCGAGTGAGTATGGGCTTGGCGAACCCACGGCCTCGATGTTGACGAGCCCTAAAGCCCCATAAAAAAATCTATTGCTTCCAAGTTACAATAGGTCCAACTTCAAACTGGCTCCTCAACACGTCTGATCAGATTGATGGGAGAGTTAAGAGATTTCTTGGGCATGGAAACGGTGTTCCTTTTCATATAGAGGCCCTAACATAATTTTATAGCCACTACAAGATTTTTTTAAATTGTACTTTTCCATCCAGATGATTCAATCCACCTAAATTAGAGCGAATACAGCCTTATCACAATTTTGCATTTAAAATTATAGAAAGACTACCGAGCCTCCACTACTGTTGATTATGTTGGCTATTCTCTACTAATTGCTACCGACATGAGAACTACACCCTACATCCCTGAAGATGATCAATAATACTGAAGTTACAGAAGCGTCTCCGGGAGACTTAACGCCTAAATTGTTTCGTAAATCAAGTAACACATTGTAGTGCAGGAATGTTAAGATACTAACGAGTCTCCAATGAAGAGGGTGCGCTTTGGGTTCAACTGCGGATGACGTGATGCCACCACATCTGCTACCGCAGGGCTTGGTTTGCCTGCCACTGTTGGCTCGCGTCCACTGGCTGCACGTAGGAGGTCAGAAAAGTAGCCGGGACCTGCAAATGATACCGATATTATAACTAGGAATTACCCTCGAATTGTGGTCAAAATACTAATTTTCTATTACATCGTTAACGTTTCGAACAAATAAATATTTCTAGACAAAGTGTACAACATCCTACGGTAACCATAGGAACATGATGTCTATGGAGACGAGGTACATGATAGAGCTACCTTAATCCGCCATGATATTAACCTACAAGATATTTTCATAGAACTGCCAAGAGATTTATTTTTCTCATGAAATAAAACATTAAAATTAAATATTATCAGACGGTATGCAAACTCCAAATACCTCTCCACTTTCAGAAATTTCCTAACTTAGACGAGAAGTCGCATTTCACAGGAAGGAAGGAAGGGTTGTTTAAACTTCGTACGAAATATCGTCTAGTGACAGCTCGTCACGCTTCCCTTCATCTAAATGTTAGAACAATAAAGAAACAATAAATCGTTAAATTTAAGTCCTGAAGTACAATAAAGAATATATTGTTTGGAGAATGATTCACGGTGGAACGAGAACTAGTATCTGAAGTTTCCGTGAATAGTCACAGCACTTCGGGTCGGGTGTCCTACGCCCTCAGTGGGGAGGGGTGACATTAAAATTCGCTTTATTTTTGAATGTGTTCCGATAAGTTTGTCCGTACCACCTCTTTCTGCGCGTCGTTGCTCTATAATGTTGGTCTCTTAGTTCATTTGTCTAAATGCAGCCGATATTTAGAGAATCTCCGTTACGCGAAGAAAAACTGTTTTTCCATTTTTAATTTTTCGTTACTTTGTTGCAAATGCCCATGAAATTTTTTTGTGCTGAAGAGGGTAAAATTGTAATGCATTTACACGCTTATATTAAGTAATAACTATGTGAAAGGTTCGTAGTAAAATGTTTATAAAACGGATATACGCAGGAAGGATCTATTTTATTCGATCTAAGCCTCGATTTCCTGAGCTCTATATCGTGTTCACTTAATCCGTACTGGAGAGGCATTTCAACACTTCATCCGAAACGGCTTGGTAATAGCAACACTATATTCACGATGCCATTCTTTGTTGAAACTGAAGAAATCTAATTGATGTGATTCACGCGGAGTCACTTTAAATCAATGAACGCATTATTTTATTAGTCCACTTCTATATTACATCTAGTTAGGCTAAGTGGATTCCAAAGTAACTGAACATGGAACTACGTACATAGCTAAGTATTAGCAATTAATTGAACCAGATACACTACCAGACTTATTATTCTACAACTAATTATTATGCTACTGAAAATGAAAGAAAAAAACTAATGAAAGCAAGATACGCAGACTGATAATTTCACTACATCTCACATGAAATGGTACAATGATTTTTTAACAAAGAATGAAGACAATAAAAGAAAAGAAAGAGAGCTATATCCGAATCTTATTCCAGATTTCATTTAAATTTGAAATGGAGAGAGGGATAATGGACGGTTGATGAGCATTATACGGTAATCAGATTCAATTTCATAACTCGGAAGTAAAAAAACAAAAACATAAGCTTGCGCGTATACCTTGCGTGCGTGTTGTGTGTTGCATGAGCAATCAGGATAAGTAAGGTCGCGCGTATCTAGGGATCAATACACCCTCACAAAATTGCCCCTAAACTCGTGTTAAAAGAAGATTATCGGTTGAGTCATGAAGATAGCAAAGGTATATCTTTCTCCCGACGAATGTGGTGCGATGTCACCCCAATCATTCCATTGATATAAAGGGTTGAACTCAAGGATAGGTGTCCGATATTTTTCGCTTTTGGATCAAATAAATGGAAACGATACGAAGAATCGACTTTTACATTTAGATTGCAAATGTATTTAGAGAATGTTGTTCTCATGCAATGTTTCCCCTACAACTCCTTAAAGAGGGGAAAGCTGGGTGAGGGTGGACTCACCCTCTACGTAATGAGTTAGGTGACAGGACCAAAATGTTTAAATGAAATTTGTTGCTTATGCTTTTTGACATAATTTGGCATTATTAACGATTTGTACGCATTAAAACCCAAATTTTTGGAATGGGGTGAATTGTGTGAAGGAGTGGCTATTAAGGGATTAAACCTGTTGGTAGAGAAACACCTTAGTGTAGATTGGTAATTCCTACACTCCTGAGCATCAGAAAATCTGAAAACTCACACCTCAACATGAATGAATGACTGGGGTGGGGGACGGTTTTCGAAAATGGGCGAATTTTCATTTTGGCTTTTTGAATGAGACTTGATAAATTCTGTACGTATTAGATTAGTCCTCCCTGGCATTTAAAAGAGTGATGTTTGCTCTATTTAGCGAAATTCGCATCCCTAGATACACTAAGGGTCGTCTAGCGCAAAAGGGATGGCAGAGAGTTTTTCGTAGGGAGTCTCTAGGAAAAATATGCGGATATTCTAAGCAAAATTTCACATTGATACATCATAAAACATAGAAGTTATGGAGAAATGAAATAAGTGCCCCGCTAATTTTGCCTGGCAGTGTATAATACACATAACATGAATGAAAATGTGTGCGTTAAATTCTAATTCTTTTGAAATAAGGGAGCTAAGTATTATAGATGTTGTTGCACCCCTGATCCGGTTTGCATCTAACTTGAAGAAAACATTATAATCAACGACGTACTGACGTGCTTGGCTAATGAATTACATGAAAAGCTCATCATTTACTGTTGAAAATATGTATAAACAAATTATGTTTCTAAAAAATAAAGTAAAAAATTAGTAAATAAATTTACATGAAAATATATAAAATGCCGGTTAGGCAAATTAGCAACACTTCGCCCATGGTCACAAAAAATGGAGTTATTCTTATTCATAAAAACAGGTTAGAATCTTAACTTTCCGACATGACACGACGAATGAAACATGACAAATTACATCACTTCCCTAATGGTTAATTTTTATTGATTTTCAAACTCATGTCTCCATACTTTCTGCGCCTCGAGCCAGCGAGTAAGCAGACCCGAATCGAAGTCCTACATTGTGTTTAGTGACGAAGCATTTCACTTGCCCAACAAACACACGTCGGACGCAACGGGCACGTCGTAATCCGTGGCGCCCACAATGAAAGCGCATTGCGGCTGTCTGAGCAACGCGTTCGCTTCCAACAAATGCAGATAACTGAGTCGAGGAGCGTAGTCCAAGATGACAGCAGCTGTCTCAGGATCAAGATGGCGGAGATGGTGCTTGGTGTCTTCCAGAGAGAGCACTTGTGAACCGGAGGTTTCCTTCAAGAATAAGAAACATTGCTCTTCATCACGAGTATCGCAAATTTTATGTAATTGTTAGAATTATCAAACCAAACATTCTACGACGACAACAATTTGTATTATAAAATCTAAAGATACAGGAATTAATACTTTTTTTATAGATTAAGACTTCCAATATCATGAAACTATTATTCCAGAAATAAATAATTCTTCAATCTTTCACTTGCATTAGTAAAGTATCATTCCATGTCCAACCATAAAAATAACCTTGACAATTTACATTTTAATAATTTTTGGAACGCTGATAGTGGCCCCGAAGAGCACATCGAAAAAGAAATTTTACATATTTTTGTATTTCGGTTTGTTTAGAGACTCCAAAGATCGAAAATACGTCCGATTTTTGCAAGCTTAAAACAGCCATAGATTGAAAACTGTAACATTAGCAACAATATAAATTTTATTAATTTTGGAACAATCCAAAACATTTTTGTTTTGAAAACTCAAAATACGGTCCCTATAATGAAAAAAAAGTTTTTCTTGACTATTTCACTACTTGAATACAAACTTTTTGGAAGATATGAGAACGGTTTCTTGTAGGAAAAAATAATTTTACTATTATTCCGCAAACAAATTGAGGAATAGTATTCCTCTAATTGGTGAGGACACGTGATATTGTTCATATCTCCTAAGGTGAACTTCATTGATCCTGTTCACGAGAGAATATCCCTCCCTTACATCTAAAAGTGTTTTTACCTTTTTATAAACGTATATAGAAAGTTTTGTAATCGTGAAAATATTCGAAAGCCAGATTTCGACGGAAATATCCGTCTTGGCGATCCCAGGTTCAGAAAAAGTTATTTTTGGCATAACGTCTGTCCGTCTCTGCGCAGCGAGAGTAAATGGATGAATATATTTAATTCATATTTCGTATTTACAGTAGAATTTACTTGTTGATGTACGTGCTCTAATTTTCTTTTTATTTTAAAACAAAGGAATTTCACATTTAGGTCAAAGTACTCTTTCGAATATTTCTCAAAAACGGCTCCAAGAATTTTGCTTAAATTTGCTGTACGTAATGTACAATTAGTCTGCATTACATCCGCATTAGCGGTATTTCGCTTGAAAGTTTGGTATCGACGTAGTAAAATAATTTCTGTCTGCTAATCTTACTCATTAGTTTACTGTTTCAAGAAGCTTGAATAATATTTAGCAGTGTAAATGAACCAAGCAGACGTAGAATACACTTTTCGTAAACTGAAATGAAAGATATGGTAATGATAAAATACATAAGAGGACAGCAAACGCACTGCAGATAAGAAAATACATCAATTTCTGCCTACAACGAAATTACAGTTGCATAACACTTCTACGATATATTTTGTCACTATGAGGTAGATGGAGAAACGTATGAGAAAGTATGTGCAATGGTTTTGTACCAATGTTTCGTTTGGTTTTTGTGAAACATTCACATTACTATATTCCAAATGTTGCTGAGTGCGAAATGGGATCACACAAGAGAAGTTTGAAGAGTATCTGGATACCTTAAAAGGATATCTTCCTTCAAAATTTCTCATCGATACGTTTCAAAACCTAAAAATTAGGGCGAGATGAAAAAGTGCACCGCTAATTTTGCTTCGGATGTATTATTTTACAAAATATAATTTTAAGAAAAACAATAAATGCTAGGTTCTGGCACTGATATTGCAAGAAATATTGATATTAATCATGATATCAATACGTTTCAACTTATAATAATATAATGTTTACTGTGCACTGAATCTTACCTCTGTCAATTGAATTCCTGCTGCTATGAGGCTTTGTCTGAACGGCAGTGAGCCCAAGACATAAGCTTTGCCTCGAAAATTTTTCTTGTGAAGGTAATGAGCCACCGCAATAGCCGGTGTAACTACTTGCTCCTGCAAACAAAGAGAAATCAACGTTCGGTAATAATACATCCAATTGCAAGCTTAATATCACATTTCAATCTTTCTACACTCACTTTTCCAACAATATATTTTATTATTATCAGCGTGTATGTATATAGTGATCTGCATGCACTTCTTGCAATTTCTTTACCTTTCCAGCTTCTGATGGTGACATGGACGATGTATGTAAAGGGTGTCCATAGGTTAAGGCGCCAAGTTTGACAAATAAGTATAATCGTAAGAACAAGTAAACTCAGTTGGATGCATTCTCAACATCGTGTCAATCTAGTTTAACAATTAAGTTTGACAGTATACGGGCGCCTTTTGAGAAACAATGTAAAGGGTGTCCATAGGTTAAGGCGCCAAGTTTGACAAATAAGTATAATCGTAAGAACAAGTAAACTCAGTTGGATGCATTCTCAACATCGTGTCAATCTAGTTTAACAATTAAGTTTGACAGTATACGGGCGCCTTTTGAGAAACAATGTAAAGGGTGTCCATAGGTTAAGGCGCCAAGTTTGACAAATAAGTATAATCGTAAGAACAAGTAAACTCAGTTGGATGCATTCTCAACATCGTGTCAATCTAGTTTAACAATTAAGTTTGACAGTATACGGGCGCCTTTTGAGAAACAATGTAAAGGGTGTCCATAGGTTAAGGCGCCAAGTTTGACAAATAAGTATAATCGTAAGAACAAGTAAACTCAGTTGGATGCATTCTCAACATCGTGTCAATCTAGTTTAACAATTAAGTTTGACAGTATACGGGCGCCTTTTGAGAAACAATGTAAAGGGTGTCCATAGGTTAAGGCGCCAAGTTTGACAAATAAGTATAATCGTAAGAACAAGTAAACTCAGTTGGATGCATTCTCAACATCGTGTCAATCTAGTTTAACAATTAAGTTTGACAGTATACGGGCGCCTTTTGAGAAACAATGGCACTTCGTCTAGAATTTAAGTTGAGATTAGTTTGTTCCTCTTAGTTTATAAATGCGCAGAAAAAACCATAAAAGTTGCTATGCACGATATTTATTGAACTTGGGATAAACTCGTAGGTTGTAATACATTTGAATTGTAAGAATTCCTACATCAAATGGGTACGAACCAACCAATCCGCTCCCATTTGTCATTCGCGACAAACTTTGTTTTAATTTTATACATACGTTCCTCATTAACTTCTATCCCCGATTTAAACGGTAAAAAAATATTTTTTAATGATTTTTTCCCTTTGTACATGTTCTGAGATTATTATATTTCATGTCCCAGTACCTTCATTACTAGGCCAAATCCGAGCTTCCCTCACTGTTACTAGCTGTAGACATTTGATATGAGAAAGCGGGGGCTTCATTTTAAATTTTCGTTGGTGGGGACAGGACAAACAGGGAGCACAATGTTTTCTAGATTTTGTGATTATCATTGTGTTCAGAATTATCATTAAACATAAACTCTATTAACTAATTAAATAATAAAAATTGTTACTCGTCTATTCAATTGTCATTTTACGTAATTCAAGTAAAAAAACAGTAAAATCTTGGCTCATAAGAACGAAATTGTAATATTTCGAGAATATTGCGTACGAACTTGCGAAAATTCTGTGCAATGGCCATTTTGGATTCATACTTATATATTTACTTAAAATTGATCAAATTAGAAAAATTATCTGCTTAATAGACGAAGAATGTAATTTTCTATAACTTTTATCACATGAGTGTTTTTATTTGATTCAGTCGTCTAAATGTTGGGACGTTTGAAAAGTCACGAAGTGTGAATTTCATCCAGAGTACTAATAAATGTTGTTTTGCTCTGGAATACAAAAATACCTCAAACAAGTTTAAAGGTAAAGTGTAAAATACTTATTTGACACAGAATTTAATGTTCTTAAATTCTTGTATTAGATACGTTTCCGATGGCATTCAAGGTTATAACCGGAAAACTGAAAGAAAAAAAAAAGTCAAAACTTTGCTGTTCTTTTTAGCTAAAATGTTACACTCATTTCGTGTGAACGTGTAGACTCAGATTAATTACATTTAGCAATAACTAAATGTGTTAAAAAGATTTGCAGGTTTCCCCGCATTAAGTCCTGGAAATCATCTTGAACGGTCTAATTTTACTGGTCTGATAAGCATAACATGATAAATATTCTGAAGAACTAACATTATACTTTTCGTATAATGAAATGAGTGACTAAACTAAGGCATGCAGCAATGCTGCAGCGCTTCCATCCGTCCTCACAACAGAAACAGACGGTATTTAAAACTCTTTATTGAAGCCATTCTTATGCAATTGCATATCATTTCCTTCATTGGAGACGTGCGAAATTTCAATCATTATTGGAATTGATTTCTGTAAGAACTCTGATTCGAATTTTGTACTTAAAGCATATTCAAAGTATAATTGAATATTTTTGCATATTCGAACTGTTAATGCATATTCCCGAAAAATAAGTGTGATTATGTTGCATACGAGAAATCCGCAAAAAACAATAACGCGTAATAGAACGCTCTCTGCCTTTTGTTCCCGACCAATGTTTAACTCATCTTTTCACTCGGAGATTCCAGATAAGCTGAGTAATGTTGTGTGTTGTGGATATCTATGGCATATACTCGCATATCTCTCTTCTCGAACATCATAGGATCTGTGTTGAATACGGGAGACGTTGAGTCACTTTGTTGATATACTTATTGTAAAAGTTTCGGAAAGAGGAACTATTATGTTGATGTTTCTAGAAGGGGGTGATATTTCATCTCTAGTGGATTACTTACATTGTTTAAAGATTTAAACATTAAATTGTGATATGCCATCATAAGTCCACTGTATTTTTAAGTGCGTTTTGTGTATTTCATGCAAGTTCATGTATTTTGTTTTATCATGTACGCAGCCATACGCTAGACAAATAAATACTTACATTGATTAGCATCTCCCAACAATACTCGAAGACGAAAAAAATACCATATTTTTACTTTCCCATTGCACAGAGTGTGTAGGGAAAGTATTGTAAACGGTCCAAAACATTGGAGATCTCTTTGGATCTTTACACATTGCTTCGGGAAAATCTATTTTCAAATTTTGGCGATAATGTCCAAAGTCGTGTGTGTATATTAAGAATTTTGTCCCCCCAATAACTCGCGAACAAATTGATTCATCCAAACCAAACTTTAATTTGACTTTGAATGCATTGAGAATAGAAGACTATTTCTGGACAGCTTATACAGACTTCATTTACAAACCGCGCTCCACTTCCGGTTCCTTAAAATTCAAAATTTTGAAAATACCTATAGAGGCATTTTGATTGGTTAGTTAATTCTGCGCACAGTTTTCTAAATCGCATTCCCATATGTCGCAACGTTTTTTAGATACAGCGAAATTTTATTGCACAAAAATGTGGTATCATGGAGGCGTTGTTTTTATATCAGCATATCCTTGACTTCCACCTTGGCTGTATCGAACAGCGCGCCACTAACGCTTTCTGTTGTCCACACTCGAAAGCATAGACATGAAAGCATTAGAGAGGACAACCGAGTACAGCAGCTGCCACCAGACTGTGTTCGGTTTTTCTTGGAGGTAGAGTTTATCTTTAAATTTTCTTGAAAACACGCGAACAGAAGAACAGAATGGTCTTATGCGCTATAGTTAACTGTTCACCCCGGTCTAACCGTGATCACCTTCACGGATTCTTGCTCTACCGAAGGCGATAAAGAATGTATGGGCTTCCAGTGCTTTAACATTTTTCATGGCTTGCTTCGTAACAATGCTAGTTTTTAAAACGAAATACTCAAAAATAGCCCATGATGTGACACGGCGCAATGCCTTCAACTCTAGAGAACAATCACCTGGGCGAAGTGAAATGGGATCCCCACCACACATCGTCACTTTCGCCTAATAACGCGCCAAGTCGAAATGCGTCAAATTGGACGCATAAAACGGTATAAAAGCCATAACGGTTGCGAATAAAGGTCAAACTTGAACCTAACACTACACTTGTCGTCGTCACTTGTTCTCTGATTGTACTCTCTAATGGCGCCTACAGTTTCTCTCGGACATACAGAAATAGCGCTCGCGGCGCATGCCAATCAATAGCCAGAAATCTCGAAAGGCGGAAGTCAAGGATAATGCTATTGCAAAGAGTTTAAGGTGGAAGACGATTCATGCAATCTGTACAGATGTGTACCACGTAATGTGATCTTTGAAACAGTTTGATCTGTAAAATATGTTATCTAGTTTAATAATGTAGGGTGTTTAGGGCCATGAGTATTTTGTCATGAATTATAATTCGAAAGTTGAGTGGGGCACACTCCAGATTTTCTGTGTGTAAAAACCTCCAGTCGGATCGTCATTATTTTTTCAAGCAAGCTAACTCTGAGATGAATTTGTTTATTAACATCTATAACAAAAACTTGACAAACTAGTTTGCTTAAAATATATCTTCATTAAGAAAAAATGATTTAGTGTTAAATTTTCAGTGACAAATTTGCTCTTTGAGTTGAATATATTTCCAAGAATAAGAATAATTCCGAGACGCATTTTTTAAAACAAATAAAACATGTTCTTGTCAACCATTGCATTTCCTCTCTCATATTTTACGATATTTCTTGTAATGTAATAATCAGACTCGAATAGAGACTTATTTTAATAGATATAATTTATAAACAATACTTCCGAATAATCTACAGTGTGATAATACGCATTTGTGAACTAACTTTTTTATGAATTATTAAATACAAAAATTTTGGTATTTTGTCGATATTATAACAGTTTGTATTCTCATCTTAGGGGTGAGTTGAAATTTTCAATCTGACTCTGCCCTGGAGCCCTTGATCGGAATTGATGGGATGGTTCCGTACTTGTTTCCGATGAGTTATTGTCCTCCACGTGGTCATACAATAAATTTTGACAATCAATTTATTATTATTATTATCATTTCTGTTTTACTTAATTTTTATGGCATATTTTGATGATGTTTTGGTACATACAAATGCGGTCTTTACTCTTATTAAATGAATACCCCTGTTTTCACAAATAATACAAGTGTTCTTAGATTTGTTTCTTTCATACATGACCTGTCTTAAAATGTGTTCTTTTGGTTTGAGAAATAACTCCTGCTATTTGGATGAACTTGTAATTTTGTGTATTTGTACATTAGCCAAGACAATGGGCAAGGACGTAGCCAAAGGGGTGGGGGTAGGGGATTCGGACCCTCCCCCCCTATCACTTAAGAGGTATATAGGAAAAAACATAACCGTGAATTAATTTTGAAAGTGTTGTTGACTTAATGTGTATATCAAGTAATGACTTGGTGCTGAGTTTACATTGATATAAACGTTTTGAATAAAAATAAAATGCGGGTCTTAGTAATTTACATCTCAGACCTTCCCCCTTTCCTGACTACGTGCCTGTAATGGACTGAATCGTAATGAATAAATTTCGTAAACTATTAATTAATTGGTACATATATCTATTTTTAATTGCAAAATTTGATTGAAATAATGCCCAACGTATGAAAGTTATGAATTCACAGAAAAGTGACTCCGTGTAATTCAAAAAGTATGAGCAATATGAACTTTTAAGTGGATTCATTGTCGTATATTGTAAGTAATTTTAGCAGTTAGTTTATACATCGACATGGTGTAAATTTTAGCGTACTAAGTGGCTTCGTAGTAATACGAGAGCTGCCAAAAGTGCGTGACATGTTCCTTGTTAAAGGTGTTCTACGGCTGTTGTAGTCGACTCGTACTTGGTAGGGACTCTGCCGTGATCATAGATATGACTTTATCTCTTATCACATACGAATATATCATCTCATTAGTTCAGTTTGCAATGTCACAACTCCAGATTAGTTATCGTAGTGGCACATCTCGTAAATAGTGACTGATATGCACAGGTTTCACACCTTCGATATGGAATTCATTCAAAGATGAAAATATTCAAACATCTTGTATTTGAATTTCTAGAAAACAGACGAGAGTAAAGCAATTTTTGTGGTTTTAATTTCTACGTTTTTTTTTTTTTTTTTTGCTTTTACTTATGTTTTCATCACTCATGTTCAAAATTAATTTCACTCGAACATAACATAATGTTGAGTGAACGGTGAAAATAAAAGTGGGGAGGAAAATCAGAATTATCTACTGTTTTTAATTTACCATATAACTAAATTAAATGTGAATAAAAGTAGGCCGAGACATTATAATACAAACACAAATACCTCCCCTGTTCTGTTCCCCCATGTCAGTCAGAAATTAAGTGCTGTTCCGAAATTTTTCTTCATGCTACCGTTGTGTAGAGAAAATGTTGCGTCTAAAGCACAAGGCTCACGTAATTTCAGATATTCACTGTTTTCAACCTTGTTCTAGCACTTGACAGTCATTAGTTTTGTAAGAAGTGATACTGGACAGATGAAGAATACAGTCGAGAGGAGGAGGAGTGGGTATTAGTATGTGGTAGAAAGTGGCCCTGGGTCTGACATCAAAATCACGATACAAGTTTGAACTATTCATTTTTTCTTTTGAAACATTATGGTTTCATATCTGCTTTACTGTATTACATAGTGGATACTGACATTTAGTGGTGTATTTTATAGCTTATTTTAGTACTTTTCAAAGCTTATTTACTGGTATATTTTATAGTTCATTTTACTGGTTTGTTTCAGGCAAATACGTATTTCATGATTTCAATAATTTCCAGTTACTGCAATCTCCGTTGCCTGAAGTCAAATTATCAACAATTCACGAAAACGTGGAAATATTCACCAAAAGAGTTAAGTTCATTCGCTCTACTGATGTTTACTGTTGGACGAGGACAATTATTTTGTGATTTTAAAACTCGATAATGAATTTATATTGTCGTTTGACTCCAAAGAGTCAAATAGGGGTCGCATTGTCTTCAGTCACATTATGCGGTTGACATTTTCGTGAGAACAGTATTTTCCGCAGTTTTATGTGAATTGTTCTTGAAAATGCCCCACAAGGTATGAAAGTCTTAAAGTCACTGAGTTCCTATATCAATTCTCTGTATACGTTTTAATAGTTTTTAAGCCGATTATTAAGTAAGGATATCAAAAGAACATAAGCTCGCGAAAGTTTCTCCATACAGGCACATAGTAATTTACAGTCAAATAATTCAAAACTTTACGCTGTAAGAGTATAAAACTTCATCACCACTGAATAGTTCAAACACACATTTGAAACATTTGTGGGGGTACTTAAGCCAAATCGCACTCACGGATATCAATGGCGACGATTGCGAGTCAAAAGTGGCAGGGAACAAAAAA
Source organism: Laupala kohalensis (assembly GCA_002313205.1). Classification (NCBI taxonomy): domain Eukaryota; kingdom Metazoa; phylum Arthropoda; class Insecta; order Orthoptera; family Trigonidiidae; genus Laupala; species Laupala kohalensis. The sequence continues at coordinate 136,335 of NNCF01127499.1, read as the reverse complement.
ATATTGACAATTTTCATCTTATAACATGATATTTTCTGCATTTTTCCACTAAGTATGATTTAAATAATGAAATAAATCAAAGAAAAGACGATTGGTGATTACCACATGAAGGACTTTGTAATTGTTTTTTTTAATTACCAGTTTTAGACGGTTAAATGCAATTTTTTTTCCTCAAAAAAGTGGGGGGATTGACCCCCCCCCCCACGCACCCCCGTAATCGCCACCATTGACGGATATAATATCATAAGAGTACCGAAATTCTAAATAATGTTGCAATGATTATTATACGAACTATATTGTACATACAATATATTATTATACAAATCTTCGACTTTACAAAAAAATTAATTGTATGTACCTTTTTTTATCTTTGGAATTTTTTAAGTCAGGTAAAAATATCATTCAGGCGGATATTATGAGAAAGTAAAGTTAAGAAAACTGAATGTAACTAGGAGGTCGGGTGAGGGAGGGCTTCCAAAATCCATTTACAGCATGTCAATGCTGTCTACATAATCACATAATAATAAGATTAGAAAAGAAATTACTCACCTCCGTCAGTGTATAACCGACACGCGTCAAATTTGTGACGTATTGTTCCACGGAGCAGGTTGCGTTATTGGTGACATAGAAAAAACGCTTCCCTAAAGCTTCTAACGCAGCCACGGCTTCCTTTGCTCCATCTAGAGGGGATCCCAAAACCCACAACACACCTGCAACATTCATCTCAATTCTTTCCATTTTTCTTCTCAAAATTTCACCTCAAAAAATGAGGACTAGTAACATTAATTGTTTCTCGCACTGTATTAAATAACTGCTTAAATTACTCTTTTAATAACTAACTCATCAAATTACAAAATTATTTTCCTGGGTGCTATTATTGTGTTTTATCATGCACAAAAGTTTACTTTATCTGTACATAACTTTGGCACGGCACTAATTCTGTAGTCCCATCCTGGCTCGGGGGTTTCTCGTATTTTCCTTCGGGTAGAGGAGGATTTTATATAATCAAACAAGAAAACAAAACTTTGGTGACTTTTGGAACAATCATTTTCACCTTTTTCTGGGCCTTGGATGTTTTCTTCATCGCAGGCCCATAAAAATTTAATCCTTCAAATCGGAATTTTTGTATACACAAAGAAAAGTTATGTTTTTTTGCAAATAATCATCAAAATTTTTCGCTTGTTTCATCATCAGTACATTAGTAACCCGTTGGCATCGTCAATTCTCGTCACGCAACGTAAACTTCGGTAACGAGTTCCGGAAGTGGACAGTTGAGTCCACTTGTTCACGGTCCCAGTATGGACAATTGTTTACACCCACCTACCCCGACATAAAATAATAATATTTATAATGTATATAAAATGTATATGTATAATAAAATAGCAATGTATATAAAATAACAATTTTTTTTAAAAACTCCCTCCGAATTCATTTATGGACGACCCCAAAATAAATTTATTGAATGGAAGGAATTATGACTCAAGATCTTACTGAGAGATTGTACTTACCGTCTAAATCTGTCAAGACAGTGTCGAATGAGTCGACAAATTTGTGTAGATCTTCTTCGCTGAATTTGCTGAGATCTGGTATATCCATTTTTATTACTGACTTAAATTGCACCAAAGGATCCAGAAACCGCTATTTTTTGTAATCGGCCGATCCACCAAAAAGAACACTTTTATGACGTATGTTGTTTTTTCTCTGAAGAAATGATCTGCAGGATATAAAAACTAACTCATCACGACTGCGGTGCTGATTCTAGTCGAAACTTCTTCGCAAAATGATTTCAATACTCTTCAGGCATAGTGATGTGCAGAATCGATATAGCGAACAAGATAATTTTGGGTTGGAAGAAGTAGGTACCGCATTTTAAGATCCGCTATCTTATATTTTAACGATAAACAGTTTATTGCAATATCATTAGTTCTTATCAAATACGACACACAACTCCAGAGTACGCGTGGACCACAGATTAATCTTCGGTGAGGACTTCGCCCTTTAGCCCCGTGTGGCTCAATAGTTTGTCAAATGACGTCAGAATGGCACTCTGCTCTGATAAACGAGTCTTTCAAGAGGATATTTGAATGACAACACCTAGGACTGAATTGTAAGTGTTTTTTACTTTGAGATACAAACGATTTCAGATACAGATATGACAAATAAGCACTATTATTAGCTTACGGGAGAGCTGTACAGAGATTCGAGTTAGCAATGGGCCGCGGCTGTGGCGTCATCTATACGCCACAGGTGTGAACAGCTGTTTTTGAGATACGCGAATCATGCGAAATAGTACAGCACCACTCAGTACGTGGTTCGATCACAAACACACCACCCATTTGTTGAAGGAATTAGAAAAATAATGGAAATTAGATAGATCCAAGTACATACCATGCATTTGTCATTCTTTGAGATGATGTGTAATGTTTCGTTGTTGCAAAAGAGAATTTTCGAGCATATCAAGAGATAATTGTAGCATATTATTTTTTTATTAACGATGTTTTGAAATGTGTGTTCAAGAGTGGAAGGTTGAGAACATAAGGAAATGTCCCACTCTGAAGGAGGTAAAGGAACTCTGCAAGATGCAGCAATTGACTGTGTGGCTGGTTCGCTTGGTACGTTTTCATTCATTCGCATTAAAATCTTACCTAACCTCACTCCTATTGAAAATACAGTTGATAATGTAACTTTTTTTATTCCGAATATTTTTTTCCAATCTCCCCTCTTCTTATGTTAAAATAAACAAAAGTGTGGCCTACGTATTTTATTGAAGTTGTTAAATTTATCGTTTTTAATCCACTTTATTTATTTATTTAATTTAACAATTTCATTCATGTAGTTTTATTATAAAAGAAAGATTATTTGTAAGTTAACATCTCTGTTAATTAATTTCTTTAGGGGCAGTGGCATTGGTGTATGTTGGACAGCCATTTGATACTGTGAAGGTGAAAATGCAAACATTCCCTAATAGATATGAAGGAATGACTCACTGCTTTACAGAGACCTTCAAGAAAGAAGGAATACGAGGTCTCTATGCTGGTACAGTGGCTTCAATATTCGCAAATGTTGCAGAAAATGCTGTCCTTTTTGGTGGTTATGGAGCATGTCAGAAAGCTATTGCATGGGCAGTATCTAAAGTTAGTGTTTGTATGCTTCTTTTGTAGAAAAAGTTTGGTTGCTAATGATGATTAGTTCAGGGCATGTAATTGGAAGAATATTTTTGTAGTTTGATTTTACCCACATAAGTTGGACAAGCTATAATACAACATTCCCACATAAATATAAATATTGTTTTATAATTTACACCACCCAACAAATAAATTAATTTCCTGGGCTGATCTTTGTCCCAGGTAATGGTGATGTATATTAATTCTTGCCTACATTCTGTTCTTTCTTATTTTTGCCACATTATGAAATTAATTTTTAATTTTCATGCAATTTCTTCTTTGGTGTTTATCATTTATTATATTTGTTTAATTTCTACAGAGTTAACATTTTTATTTAAATTAAATTTTTATTGTAAATTTTGGTATTCTTACATTGACACTTCTTTTTGCATGTTTCTTATGAATGATTATTACCCAAAAAGCACTTAATTATTATTTCTAATTGTGTGGTATGTGACAGTTGCTGTTCATTTTGTATGATTGATTTTCTTTTACAAATCCTGCCCCATAAATCCAGATAGTTGAATTATTTTTTAGATGGACCATCACCACAGTACAAAAACAAATTTCATTTCAAAAGTTCTGGCATAATGAGAAATTTCTCTCACCTACTCCAGACAAATGTCGGTTTGGTACCATATGTTCCCTGGCAACCCAACAACTCTCCTTCCCGATTCCCTAACCCAAGTCCCGGTTATGTGGCAGAGTGGGCCCAATGGCCTGAACCTTGCCAAAAGACACGATTTCACACTGTTTGTTGTTCCTTTATTTTTATTTTTTTGTGTGTGGGTGGGGCTTTGGGGCTCGTCAAGGTCATTAGAGCCTTATTGTTGTTCTCATCTCACTGCTGTTATTTGTATGTTTATTGATTAAGTTAAGTTGTTTGATTATGTTGTAGGAAGCGGAGAATCTGAAAGTAATTGAAAACGCAGCAGCTGGATCCATAGCATCATTTTTCTCTTCATTTGCTCTATGTCCGACTGAGTTAGTGAAGTGTCGTGCTCAAGCAATGAGAGAGAAGAGTGAACGGTCCCCAGGTATTGCCAAAATTAACATGGGTCCTATAACATTGACTCAGGAAATCATTAGGCAAGAAGGAGCTGCTGGTCTTTTTCGAGGGTTATCTTCTACGCTGGCAAGAGAAGTGCCTGGTTACTTTTTCTTCTTTGGAGGCTATGAGGGGGCTCGAGAGTTATTGGCTCCTCCTGGAGTTGCAAAAGCAGACATTGGTAATTTATCTTTATATATTTATTTGTTTATTTATTTAAATTGATAGACAATCCTCTTTGTAATTCATCAATATCTACCTACATGTATACAAACCAAATTGCTTACATTTGAAGACCTTCGGGGAAAAACCAATTTTGTCCAATTTTTTGGAAATTGAGACTTTAATGCCATATGTTAGCTTAGGAGGAGTACTACATACTTGTGACTCCCAAACAGTGAAGAGTCTACTCAATCTTGTAAAAATGAAGGCGAAAGATAGGGACATACAAGGAAGAACCAACTTAGTGAAACTTGATTTTTCAGATCCTGAAAAGTTTTGTTCTTTGGACAAAGTTGGTTTTTCCCCGAAGGTCTTGATTTGTATTAGTAAAAATGGGGAAAGCACTCTGTTTCATGTCCGAAATAAACGAGGAGCAGATACGAAATCAGGTCGCCATCTGCTGATAAGAATTCTGAGATTCTGGATGAACAGAAGCAATACCGCAGAAGAAATTAATGTGATATTTCCAAAACAAGGGGACCAAAGGTCAGAGATATTATTTCTGTAAAATTGGTGGAACAAGGGGAAATTAGTTAAAGTCATCTCCAGATTTGGAAGATATAGAGAAAAAATAGGAGAATATGCGTGAGATGTAGTACAAGATGTGTGAGCATAGTTATTTAAAACAAAGGAAGAGAAATTGTGGGATAACTGAAAGCACCTGGAACATGATTGAAGAAAGGAAAAAACTACACAACTATGCATAAAACCCATACCATGACAAGAAAAGATTCAAGAACAATATGTTGCCTTGGGGAAAAGAATTAAGAAAGATATACACAAAGGCCATTGTCTTTTCAGTTAAAGTATAGTTGAATAATCACAAGATTGTGCAGACCAAGACAATGAGAAAGGTGTGTTAGATTTAGTGAAACAGTTATGTACTATGCCAACTCATTCTTCTGTTCTAAATAACCACGCTCATACAAAAATTAAGGAGGAAAATTGATTACTTGTGTCGAGGGCCTGCTAAAAAAATGTGCAGAGTTCAATGAAATTCTCAACACGGGTGACCCCTCAAGTTGAACAAGAACAGGCTGTCCCAGAACTGCAGATAAGTGTCAGACCTTCTGCAAAATGAGAAATAGTGCAATCCATTAAGTCTTATGAAGAACAATGAAGCAATATATCATAAGTGCAGAAATCTTAAAAATAAATCCGCATCGAATACTTTTACCCACGATTAAAGAAATCTGGCAATAGGAGCAGTTTCCTAAAAAGTGGAAAGAAGACATTATTGTTAAGGTACTAAAAGAAAGGAGACTTTGTGTGTAGTAATTGGAGAGGTATTACTCTGCTTGTGGTTATAAGTAAAATCTGTAACAAAATTACCTTAAATAGAATAATGGTTACATTAGAGGAAACCATGAGAAAAGAAAAAGTTAGTTTTATGACCTACAAATTGTCCACAGATCAAATTAACACTTTGCGAGTAATAGAACAATCCATTAAGTACCAATCTCCTATCTACTTCAACATAAATTTCCTGTTTTAGGAAATGTTTTCAATCAATTGAATTGGTAGAACTATGTGTACTGATACAAAAAGTTATATTTTTCTATTGACATTTGTAAATCTGTTAAGTTTATATTATTTAAATAAATAAATTTTTTTTTATGTATTTACATTGAACATCAAATGAAAATGACTAATATGATTTCAACAAAAACATTTAATTTTTACTTTTGTAACTTTTGCATGCAAAATTTGCATGTTCTTCAGCCATCCTCTTAACCAGAGCCTACATTTTCAGGACCTTGGCGTACTATGCTTTCTGGTGCTGTTGGTGGGACCATCTTTTGGTTGGTGATGTTTCCTATCGATGTTGTGAAGTCTCGTATCCAGGTGGAAGGACTCCGGGACTCCATGTTCTCTGTTCTTTCTTGTATATTTCAGACGGAAGGTTGGTGCTATATCATGAAGTTTGTTTTTCTTAATTTATATTTACTTTATGATACATTATATATTAGTTATTCTGGTTTCTTAGATTTTTATTGTGAAATAACAGATATACATGTTGCTAATTACTAAATTACTGATATACAACTTGCTAATTATACCTAAAAGTGAAATAGTTTACCATTTGCATAATTTCACAGCAATAATATGTATACTCGGACACTCAGCGAGTAGTTGAAATAGTCATGGTAGAGTGGGAGTAGTCATGGTTTTTCCATTCCTTCTCCATCTTTACTCAATGTAATGTTAGAACCTAGTAATTTTACCTCATCTCACAGTGTGATAAGAATGTGCATTTCTGCAATTTCAATATTATTCTGGGTTCTTTTGTTCTTTTCACCTAATTTTGTAAATTATTTTTTGTTCTTTGTGTGTACTCGTTGATTTTTTCATTACTTAGTTGTTAGTTTCTTATACCTGATATATTTATTTACTTTTCCAGGTTACAGAGCATTATACAAAGGACTTTTACCAACCTTGATGCGCACTATGCCAGCATGTGCTACTCTCTTCCTCGTGTATGAGTACAGTAGAAAAATCATGCACCGAATTTTTACTGAGTAAACTTGAGTCATTCCACCTTGTAGTCATTAGAAGGATGAACCCGTGATAATCCCAAGTACCTGCCCCATAATTTTCTTTTGCTCTATATTTTATAATTTTATAAATAATGATATAGTAGATAAATATTTTTTATTTATAACTCAATAAATATACATAAGTTTTCATGCTGTTGGCTTTGATTTATTCCGGGTGTATTTGTGTTTTATTGATGTGTGATGAATGAAAGGTGCAACTGTAAATTCTTCTTGGAGGCTTATGCTATTGACTTAATAAGTTTTCAAGTTACTTTAATGTGTTAAGTTTTTCCCACAGAGACAACCCCTATGTGTTTATTATACTGAAAACCTCATCAAAAGTGTGAAGAGATTTTACTAATTTATTCACTGAACTTATTTGTCACATTTATTTTGGACACTCCATTTGCATTTGTACAGGAGGATCTTGGAGGGAGAAAACTTAGCTCCCTATGCCTTCTTTATAAAAAGAGCAGTGAGCATGACCTTGACGCTCAATTGATGTACATCTTAGGACAAGAAGAGTCGCATGTTTTAGTTTGGGATTTGTCATACTGTTGTGCACATGCCCAAGTAAAAAAAATTGTTTATGAATGAAAAAGAAATGTTTAAAATCCTTAATGTTTGAAAAAAGTAATATTTTTATGGATTATGCCAATAAGTAGACTTTATTATTTTTTTAATGAAATCAAATAAAAGTGTCAAAAATAATACTTATTCTGTTGTGTTCACAACAAAATTTAAAAATTTCAAGCTTCTTCATACAAAATATACAGAGATTCATTTTTTTTCATAAACATTGCTAAAAACATCCAGATTCATTTTTAAGGAATAAAATTTATACTGTCACACTCGGACAATATTCCGCTATCACATTATCAATTAATTTTATTGTTTAATTTTTAACTTTTTATACAGCCACCAGCAAGTGATAAACAAAACTTTTACAATAGACTGTCCACTGACTGGACTCTACAGCTAAGAAAGTTTTATAAAACTTCTGAATCCATGCAACATCAATAATTATTAGATTTTAAATAGTATTTCTTCCAAAATATGGTAGAAAATAAGACTTCATATGATAAAAAATTAATGTGAGATAAACTTTCTAATGTCCCTGCAAGATGAGATTGGTTAAAAAATAAAACATTCAATTTTCTCTTGTCCAGTTTTTTGGCAAAAAGAAAAAAAGTATTGCAAACACAAATTGGTAATCCTCATGACCTACACTTTAGCTTTCAGTTACAATTTTATTAATCACTAATGTTCATCTGTTGAAATCCTCTATTTCATGGATTGTGAGTATGATTTTAATTACCCAACAAGAAAAAGGAAGGGTAAAATTTCATCTCTTCCAATTTAGAATTATAGATTTTCATAATTTGCAAAATTTCTGAATTTATTTTTAAAGTTGATCATTCTCAAACCCTTTTACAAATTTATACTTTGAAAACTCAAATTTCCAAACTGGGAATTAACAATTGAGTGTGTATGTAGAACATTTGCATCAGGAAGTAGAAATATAGTTTACGTTATAAGTGTTCAAAGTTCTTTCCAAATTGCTGGTGCAAAAATCACATTGACCTGAATGAAATAAAAGGATTCTCTTGATTTATACTATAAGCCACTAGTTAAAAATGATTCAAGATTATTGGTGTATTATTTATTATATAAGAGTGAGCAGAGCACAATGAGCAAAGAAGCTGATAGCTGGTTGACCGGGGTTTAATCCCCTGGGAGATGTGGGATTTTTCCTCATACCTATGTCCACCTGGCCTCAATCCAAGTGAGATGCTGAGCACATCCTCCAAGTGCAGAAGACCAAGTTATATTATTTTATACAGAAAAAGGAGTAACTTTTGTAGAAACATTTTTTTTGTTTTATTGCATATGCTGGTGCAATTGAAAAGACTAAACAACTGCCCACAAACTCCAAAATCGTCCTTCAATATTAATTTAAAAAATTGTGTAATGAAATTCATTTAATCAAAGACTCTTTTTTTTTTTTGTTGAAATGGAAAAGTTCATATGCTCTTTTATTTCTTCCACATATTTTATTAACTATTTGTGACCATTATTCATGATCTCACTCGTGGCATATTACACAATGAAATTTTTATGTTTTTTGTGTCTCCACTTAACCCTATTAAAGAAGTATTTTTGTAGAAAATTTTACAATTTTCCTCTTTTAAATATTATCTATAAAGAAAAATTGTTTTAATTTTGAATTTCAAAATTGCTTGTGATTTGAAAATTGATGCTCAAAGTATATTCAATGATGCAGTAAGTATTTTTTATGACTATTCATCAACAGTTTAATTATGAGAGTTATGAATGTATATTTGGTACTGCAAGTAGTTGATTTATTTTATTTTATTTCAGCATCATCTTCTATAAAACAAAAATGTGTGTCATAAAAAAATTACTTTCATTTTTCAATGTGAAACAAAAGATAGGGTTTACACTTAAAATTTCTAAGTTGTCCCCTCTTCCCCAACCCCAATTACTTGTGTAATGTTATGTATCGCCATTGGATAGGGAAGTAATATCAAATTTCAAGATTTTCAGTAAAATTATTTCACTGTTGTTTTAAAAGGTTTGGAGGGGTGGTCTGTGGCAAACTACTTGTTATAGACTGTATAAAAATACTTAAATTTTATAACTTTATAAGATGATAATGATGCAAATAATTCTATTATTCATCAATTTTTGTGTGAGGATAGATTGGGCATGTAATGTTCATTAGTGTCCTTAATTTCTTATTTTCATGGATATAAAAGAGAAAACCACTGGCTGACGTGAAACAAAATTATAACATATGTATAGCCTGTTAATGTGTGAAACATACTGATTAGGTAACATAGTTTTATAATTAACAGTATAATGCATCTCATCCCAATTAATAGGAAATTATTAAAAACACACTAAACATTACAATTGAATATTTTTAATTCAAAATTTGAAAAATCGCTGAAATGTTCTCATGAAGTTCAGGACTTACATGCCCAGGAACACACGTTTGTCAAATTGGAAGCTCTAAACCTTTCGTTCTCATTGTTCTCTGCTTGACAAGAAGAAAACTCTAAAAATTAAAAAAGAAATCCATATCGAATTCCGAAAAAAATATTTGGTGGTACACAACGCTGGAGAACGTATGCTGAATTTTGAAGCTTTGGGCATGTAAGTCTCGGCGTTAGACAAACATCTAAAAAGCTTTTAACGGTAAATAAAAACATAAATCTAATTTGGAAAACACTGTTGGGTGGACCACACCTGGAGAACGTGTGAGCCGAATTTCGAAGTAATTAGGCTGTGCACAGTAAAAGTGGCGCTGTGTCGGACGACAGAACGTACTTCCAACGCACATACTAGACAGGGCAACACGAATAACATTTCCGTTTGCATTGACAGGACCAAGTGTTTTTCTCGTTTTTAAAACATGAAAATCAAAGAGCGCATTTCGCATAGTTAGCCAATTTATGAATAAATTTTGCGTGATAAAGGATGAAGAAAAGATACAGTCTAATTAATAGTGAACGAAAGAGTCATGGCCATATCAGTTGTATCGGAATATCCCCGAGAAATCCTTTACTTTTCCATATCAAAACAGACTTGTAACGAATTATCATCATGTGTCAGAGAAAACATTCCGCAACGATAAAGGCATCTTCCTTTCTCTTTTCTGACCTCCCTTGGTCACCTCTTGTTCTTTTCGATCCCGACATAATTAAGGCTAGGGTATCTTTCATTTTCCTCATCCCTCTCATTTTTGTCCCCCCTCATTTTTTGCCCCCCCCTCCATTTGATGTTTTGATGTATGTTGTGAGATATGTTTTGGTGTGTTGTAGATCAGGAGGGTTTTTAGTGGGTAGGGTTGAATCATTCGGCGAGTCCCATTCGCGGGGAGAGTCATGTTGGCTCTCCCTAGTGCGTAACTGCATTGTTCCTACCTGTACAAGTTTTTCAGGTTCCAATGACCTTTGATGTCGACATGAGCCGTACAGCCACCCCCCCTCCAAAAAAAAAATTAAGACATGCAAATGCGCCTGAAATATAAGAAAATGTTCCTAGAGAAATTGTCAAAAGTATTTGCCATTTTTTAAATAATTGATCGAACTTTTACGAAAACGATTAATTAGATACGTAGATACTTCACATATTAATCGTTCGCGTTACTGAAAGCATAATTATTTGTTCATAAGAAAATGCATTTTTCAATTTAAAGAACATTTTTTTTATTCACAACGGAATTGACCTTACTTTTTAAGGGTAGAAATGCACACATGATAGCTGTGCCATTGCATGCTATCTATTTAAATTGTAGTGCGTGTCAGTATGTAATTATAAAATTCAAGAAGTTAATAAATAATTCAAATGATGAAAGAATATGCCTCGGAATTACTAAACTAGTAAAAACTCATTAATTTGTTTCCATTTTATCTTTGGTTGTAAAACATTTTGAACATTCATTATATTCAATATATAGAAAAATAAATAACTTGTGAAAATATCAAGAATACTTCTGAAGTGAGCCACGGTGTGCTGAAAACACTATGAGCACTTCGCTCGCAGAGTGGACGGGGATTTTTTAAATCTTCAATATTTTTGCTAATTAATAGTGCGAGTTATAACTGAGTGAAAACTTACTTACGCGTTACATTTTAAAATGATATTGGTAGAAACTCCTAACTCGAATTTTTTCAACTTTGATCACTTATAATGGTACACTCAAATTTCAATAAATTACCACTCGGTCGGAAAATGTCGCATGACTTACAAACTCATGGTATTTCCAAAAACATCGGTGAATTATTATACAGTTAAAATTTATAACAGATATATTCATATTTAGCCGAATAATTGCGAGTTGATTTCGGTTTGTGCTTCCTTACTTTCGGTTTCAAAGCAATTTTTTTTATCATGTTTACCCCCAATTGTTCACCAAAAATTTATACATTCAGATTAAGTATCCTTGCAAACACAAAATTAGAGACTATTTCACCAGTGTTTGCTGTCGTGCTTTTTCATTCGAGGCTCCCAGTTCACCTGAAACAGTCATGCGTGTTAGATATATTTCGAAGGCCAGAAACTGTCGGACGCAAGCTCATTCGTAGAACTGGCTCTTAGTAATATTGTCGCGCGACGCTTGTGTGTCTGCGTCCGATAGAAGCATTAGTAGAACGTTAGAATCATTAGTGGTAGTCCGTTACTAGCATAATCATGCGTCTAGTGTGGAAGGTTTGCGTTGGATTAAGAGACCCTTTTCTCAGTAATAAATGTTTTCAGAATACGCTTTTTTTGCTCTTTCACACCCGTGCCCTTCCTTCGGCGCAGTCAGAACGGGAGTCATGTTGCGAGGATGNCAGCCCCCCCCCCCACTTTTTTAAGGAAAGATAAAAATTTCATTTTAACCGTCTAAAACTGGGAATTATAAAAAAATTAAACCATCCTTGATGTGGTAATCACAAATTGTCTTTCCTTTGATTTATTTCATTATTTAAATAATGCTTAGTGGAAATATGCAGAAAATGACATGTTAATAAAAATTGTCAATATTTTAATTGTCTCCCCACTTTTGATTCCCAACCGCCACTACTGTAGTCACTAGTACACAAGTTGTGATAGTACGAAACACTTCATGCTAATTTGTTTTTGTTTGTCGCTGAATTAAATATCTAAATACCAATTTTTTGGTATTTTTTCAATGGATGGAAATGTTTGATGCTGACTAATTGACTCTTTATCAACGCAGATAGAAAATTATTAAAGATATAAACATGAAAAATTGACAAGATGCATAGTAAGGATTTTTTTTCAAAATTCGTATTTTAAAGAGATTTTGTGATTTATTTGAACTTTCGTATTTTTCTCTATATTTCAGGAGCAAATTGTCTTCGGTCTTCGCATTGAAACTGATAATAACTAAGAACGGGTTTCTGGGTTTTTAGATATTTCATTTTTAATGAGCTGAAATGAATAGACATGTTTTCAGGAGATGGAATGCTTTCTTGCAATAGCGCTAATGACGTGGTAGAAAATGTTCGCTCTATTTTGTGAACTAATTACTATTATATCTCGGTTTTTATTATGTGTAAAGATTGGTAAGTTCAATATCTAAAAACTAATTTCTGAAATTTTGGATATCTTAGTTTTTAATGGATGAAAAGGAGTGAAAATATTTGATGCGATTTTCTTAGTGAGTGAGTGACTTGTTTATTAAAGAGAGAAATATATTAATAAAGAAATATAATAAATATTTATCTTAAAATTTTTACGAAATGTTTCTTCAGTATTGTAGAGGTTCACTAAGAGAGGTTTTTTGGATATTCCGATGTTAAAGGAATGTTTTTGAGTGAATGTGTTTTTTCGAATTTTTGATCAATTTCACGAAGTAATTGAGATATCATTGCTGTTTTTGTACGTCATCTTTGCTTGTACTAAAGTATACGAGTAATGAAAGGTAATCCGTATCACAATAACAAAAGCTGCCTGCGAAGAGGCATTGTTCTGAGTGATTCTGACTTATTGTTCAATGCAGAGAGAAAAACTATTGGAGGTAGAAACTTGAAATTTTGACATGATGTTTCTTTTATATTTTCCAGGATCATTAAGACAGAATTTTTTGAAATTACAATTTGAAAATCCGACTTGGTTGTGAATGGAAAGGGGAAAGGGGTGTTCGACGCAGGAGGATACCAGTGATCTGAAGGGATCATGGCTTTTTTGCTCGACTTTCGAGCTCTAATTGCATCAATGTTTACCACTTTTAAACTTTTTTTCAGGATCCGAACTTCTAGAAGCAATGTACATATTTCTTCCGTGTGACCCTACACGTGGAGAAGATATGCGATAACTTTCGTTCAGGTGAAAATGGCGACGAGTCGGGAATCGAACCCGGGACTGTGCTTTGATCGCAGGGGTGTTAACCACTACACCACTCGTTCGCCTTCCACAACTGTACTCCATTTCCACCCAGACCTAATCTAGAATTCTAGAATCTAAGTCATCCAATATTTAGTTTTCCTTCCACCACACCAGAAAGTACTTGGATATTAAGTAGGTGGAAAACAATATTTCAACAGGCACTCTAAACTCATATCGACAGAAAATGATACCCAACACGACTTCACTTTCTAGGATGGAAGTACGGCGTACCTAAGAAAACATGCATAGTTTCAAACATGTACGATGTGAAACAATACAGTCAAATTTCGTATAATTTTTCATTTTCTCGTCCCTGTCTGTGGGGAGATCTGGTTCTCGTCGCCTTCCCCCTCACCCCGCATGCACCATCCGCTGATGCAATGGTGGTGAGTAGTGGGGGAGGGTGATCTATAGGAAAATAAAAATTTCATTTTAACAATCTAAAACTGGAAATTATAAAAAATACATGTATATTTTCCTTGATGTGGCAATCACCTAATTGTCCTTCTTTGATTTATTTCATTATTTAAAACATACTTTACGGAAATATGCTGAAAATGCCCATGTAATTGGTGGAGACTCGCACAGCAACGTGTAGTAAGTGCCATGACGAAAGTACGCGGAAAAGTTTCCATTGCTGACCGATCTGTTGAACCTGAGTCTCGTCGCAGTCACCCGACGATACTTACTTCTGAGATCTATCGATACATTTCGAGCAAGATTGGCTATGCATACATCTCTTCCGTGTAAACGTTCCTTAACACGAAGGAACGTGTGAATCTGGTACTTCAGCTCACACAGCATAATGTGCCACCTGGTTCACTTTCTCCTCATGGAGATGTGTCCCAGGTGTTCCGATGTTTAGGTCGGGGTGGAAATGGTGTACAGTTTCGGAAGGCGACGGGTGGTGTAGTGGTTAACATCCTTGCGATCAAAGGTGGAGTGCTGGGTTCGATTCACGTCTCGTCTGCATTTTCACCTGACTGAAAGTAATCACATATCTTCTCCACGTACAGGTTACACGGGAGAAATACATGCACAAAACATATGGTGGTTAATCTACTTTTAGAAATCATAAAACTGTTACAACGAAGCCTATTACGAGGGTAATTTCAAGTCAAGTGAGTTGAGAAAAAAAATTAAGAGCATGTTTTAAGGTACAATCATACTTGGCTATTTCAAACTTTCTGAATACGAATTCTTATTTAATTTTATCTATTTGTACGGTCCCTAGAATTTTCCATTGTAACAATGTAAAAAAACTGGATAATTCGGATTTTCTTTTGGATATTACAAACTTTTAACATGTTTTCGTGAGAACGAAATTGTCATTGTGCTCCCACCCTCGGGCTCTTGGACTGACCGAGCAGTTGAATTCTCACGATAATTTTCGTCCAAAAGTAAGCAAAACCTCAGTTTTTCCTGAACGAATCTAATTTAAAACTGTAACAATATATTTTTTTATCCGAATAACTGAACAGGAGTAATGCGAATTTTTTGATATTTCGAATTTCTTACAAGTCCCTACAGGTATGAAGTGTCCAAGTCCGACTATATTTATGTTCGAATGAAAGACATTTTTAAATTTCCCGCATACGAAGATCAAATTTTATAAGCGGGATGCCATTCTATAAAACTTCATAAGTGTATTTGTATTTCTCGAAAAAATTTCCGATGATAGAAATGTATTTAAAAGTATTTTAGAGAGATTTTCATGTTTGCTGAGCTTTGGAAGAAATGTTGAGAAGTTTTTAGATAAAAATGATAGAAAAGAAAATGGCCGTGAAAATTCGCAGATCGCTTTTTAAGTGTTAAAAATTTGGGCGAGAAACTACTTTTAGAATTAGAGTCCGATGGAATTACTTTGATCAAGTGTTCAGACCAGTCCGTACACCACTGACCCACTTGGCGTGGAATTCCCCCCAAATACATAGTTACATTACCAGTCTTGTGAGGTTATTTATGTATACTTATCAATGAGGTAAAATATGCAGGGTCAATAACATACTTAACATAAAACAAGAATTAGGAGGGGGCATATCATGCTTGAATGGTACACAATCGTTCTACAAAAAATTTGGGAACACATAAATTGGGTAAAAAAAGTTTTGTGAAAGTTCGTTATATTTCACAACTTATTATTTTAAAGCATCGCGGTTTTTGTATTTAAACTGTCTATTTTCTCTACTTTAAATTATGACGAAATTTAAATCGAATCATAACGACAAAAAACTCCCGTGCCGAGCTGTGTCAATTCGGCTTATTTGATATTGCAGAAAACACCGACTCAATTGACAGTAATGAACTTGTTTATTAATACTATTCAAACACGAATACATTTTTATTAGACGTTGTTCATTAAGGACACGGTTTCGAAGATGCGCTTTTTCTCATTTCTTTTGTCTCCGCCTCCCTCCACAAGTTGTGTTGATCCACGGCAGCGATCGAAAAAAAGATAGTAGCAACTCTAGCTTGATCCATTTTAATAGGATCGAGCATATTAATCTGAGGGAGTGAGTACTATGATTTGCATAACAAGTGAAGCATACTTCACTAACTTTTTTCTCGTTCATTTTCGCCTCTAAAATATAAATTGACTTCAGTTGGCGGAAGCCGCGCCAACGGCTTCGATGGAGGAGTGGGTCTTCTTTGGGAGGAGATGAGATTGGGTGGCAACAATCAGTGCGCTTCCCGCTAATCTGCCGTATCTTCGCCGCCCAGAGGGCAGCTGAAAAGAGAGATGGGAGATACGAAGAAAACGTTATCATATGCCCAGTATTCTGCTTCCTGTCTGGACTTTCTGCTCGTTGAGACACTGAAGTAAAAGCAGTCAGGAAGCAGTTACGGTTAGTCTTCGAACACGAGCGGACGTTTGTTGTTGTGTATCTGACCTTTTACTTGCAAGTGTAAAAACCGTTGTTTTTAATTAATGTTACGAGCCAAAGAACAATATTTCGTTATAGATGAACTCGAGTAAATTCGAATAGTGTATTCTGATGCAAGTTTGAGTTGCGGTTGGACACATTTGAAACTATTCAATTAATTTCTGCTAAGAAGTTACGCATTTGAAAATCGTGTTATAATCGTTCATGATGCCCGGACAACGATCAAGGTAAGTTTCAACTTTCTTTCACTCCAAAATCTCGTGTGAGAATCAGTTGAATGTCTCCTGCTGAATGCATATGTTGAATATTAGAGAAGCATTTAGTTCTCGGAGAATTTCTTCAAGATTAACTGGAAAGGGTTTAATTTTTGTGTTCATGCTACAATAGGAAAGTTCACGTATTATATAAAGCTATTACTTCATATGGATATTGTCATTCACAATGTAATCAGACAGAACAATTAGTTTTCAGATTCCCTAATCATACGATATTTTGTATTAAATTATTATATTAAAAATCTCGATTTTTTAAGAAACGTAAAAAACTATATTTATATGTTCTAGACATGCGTAATTATTCCCCCTGCGATATGTTGTACCGCCATTGCTCGTTATCCGCTCCGGTATTGCAGCGTACCATTGTTGATTGGAGGATAAAAATGGAAATACCGTTAAAAAAGCAATATATTATATTTCTAGACTGATTTCTATCGCTATACGAGATTTAAGAGTATTTCTCAACGTTAACTTGCAAATTTATTGATACAAGTCTGGGAAAATGGCAAATGGGGAGAAAATGACCTATTTTTGGGTTTGTGGATAGTTAGTTGCATAAAAAGAGAGAACGTAGGAAAGGTTTCCGTGAAGATTTTTAGTGCAAACCACGATGTAATAAGACAATTATGTTATTTCTTGTGTAATAATATGCATACATGCATGTTATAATTATACCGTTAATATAAAAATTACACGGTGATCTCGGAACATATGAAGGGCTCTAATGACATTGCCGTTGACGAGCCCTAATAAATCTGAACATATGAAATACTCGAACGCTTGAATTACTAACTAAGTGAAATTACCAACATATGATATCCATTCTTGAATACTTTCGACCTCTCGTTTGTATAACTTGGTGAAGAAAAGCGATAAATTCAATTTTTAAAAATCATTTGAGGCAAATATTCAACTTAATGGCGTCGGGGCGGATGGTAACGATCAATTTTTGTTTCTAGTGAATTAGCTTCATTAAATGTCCGATATTCGCCCGTTTCATTCGAAGGAAGAAATAATTGGTAGTGCCAACGAGGGGAATGGGGGAAGAGGCAGGCTCCGAAAAATGATTGTATTTTTTTCCTTACGGGGGACGAAATGATGGCACATGAATAAAACTTTTTAATACTAAATCAGTCAAAATTGAAACTTCATAACAGGAAAAGCATATCTTTTCACGTTTTCGATTCAGAAACTCAACGAGGATCAATCATTGTTGTTAGTAAATGGCCGACTAATCATTTATGATAAGTTTTTTATGTATTGTTTTGTTGATTGTATAATTGTTGAAAAATAATTGTATATTTTCCCGCGTTGCACAGATGGCACAAGTAATAGATCTGTGGTCAAGTAAAAGTAATTTTAAAATCTGTGGTCTTCTACTGATGAGTCACTTTCGGTTTGTTATCTATTCGTCCACAGATGCTGACTTCTTTTCTTGTAGAACGATGTGCAGGAGGGAGACCCCCCACTTCGGTCACGAATACTATGACAAACATGTGCATCCGTAATTCCAATCATTCACTTCATTCTGTTTAGTTCTTTTTTATCTTTAACTTTTTATCTATTTTTTTGTTTCACTTTTTACGTTTTTAAAAATATATTTTTAACTCAATCTATTTTTTGCGTTTTTTATTTTATACAATTTTTTCTTTTTAAAATGAAGTATGAACATAATACATACATTGTAAATATCTTAACTATGATTAAAAATATATACTTTTTTCATCTAACTTACGTATAAACATTTTCTTTATTATTATTATTATCATCATCGTCATTTTCACTCATTAAAATGCGTACACTGTTGTTTGCTAAGTTCCGAGTGTTGCTTCACGTTTAAATGCCTCAGTGATTGGTTGTACGTTTTTATTATAGTTGTGAGGTGGTGGAGGTATGGCAGGGGTACTCGTTTTGTAAATGCTGGGTATAGATGATTACTAAATTGTATGAAAATTTGAGGTCTGTGTTTGTTTACGAATGCTCAGTGGATACGATGTTGTCAATATAGAATTAGCTTAGGTGTCTCATTTTCGTCAGCAGTTTGTTGCAAGTTAGAAGTGGACTTATTACGTGAGATCTATGACTTACCTTTGCTTGTATTTTATTTTTGACACTTTTACATTTTAGTTTTTGGTCGAACTTTATGCTCAAGTTTTTAGTTTCTTCCTGTAAGTTAAAGGGGCTTGTTATTTATTGTAACAATTTGAAGAAACTAATCTAGACTCATCACATCAAACCAGGCGCCTTGTAGATGTTAAGGTCATTTAGTCAATTGCCTAGTTCTTCATTAGTTACTTCCTTAAGACTGTTTATATTAATGTGTGGTTCACTTGATCAGTCACTGTCGTCTGCAAAATTATTGTTGGTAGTTTTTAAATTACTGTTCCAGAAGGAAGTTAAGATAAGTTTGTGTGATATAATAAACTGTACATTATTTAAATATTCTTTTGTTGAATTACTAATAGGATCTGAATGTTTAAGGGTTACCGTAAATTTCTGTTTTTATTTTTTGTCTTTTAACGGTTAACGTAGGACAGAATAAGCTAAATTCTAGCCTACATTTAGATTTCATGTGGATCACTTTCTGCTTTTGTATGAACTAGGATATCTGTTATTTTTATTCCGTTAGTGAGTCAATGTTTTNTATATATATATATATAATTATAGGGCTCTAATGACCTCGATATCGACGAGCCGCGAAGCCCCACAAAACAAAGATACACATATAATTTATACGTATTATAACGATATATATGTAATTGTATAACCTTTACATATGTTGTCAGTCGTTTATTTTTCCACTATGTACAACACGGTACATACAAATGAAGAAAGAAGCGTTTTGTACAAACGTTATTGGTTGTATTGCTTTTTTCTTTCCTATACGCGAATTTTGATTGTCCTATCCATTCCAAGTTCGGATAATATACGCTCTACTTTATTCGAGTTAGTGCGCACAGGTCGAGACTGTGATGTTCCCATTGTTGTTGCAACACTTTTGGACCTCTACTGTACATGATCTCTTGTTTTCGAAAAACCTCTCACGCTTGGAAGATGTAATTGGTTTCTTGAACGGAAATATTAGTACGTTTCTCAGGCGTGAAGGGTTTCTGGTCTAGTTTCTAATAGGTGTGAAGGGTTGTTTCAAGTTTGAAATATTTTCAAGTTTTAATAAATATTATAACTTAGATTTCTGTCAAAGAATTTATTGCTCTGTTATTCCCTTAATGGTCAAGATAATAAAAAAGCTAAAGAAACAACTTGTAAAATTTTCCAAATATTCTTGTTTCTTTTTCAGTCTTCTTTACTATTTTTTGTCTTTTTCATTCTTTTGGTCCTTTTTTTAAATACAAAATTATATCTCAATAATATGTATAATTTATTTTTTTATTCCAATGTATTTACGATCCACCAGTTAAATCTTAAGAAAATATTTTCGTGATAGTTTGGAGAGAGAATGAATGTAAAGCTGCATGAGGGATGTTCACAATTTTCCAGACTGCAGCTGATCAATGGACTATTGAATTTAAGCCTATTTCCACTGATCTTTAGTCCACACCTCAGAGTCGCGTAGGGTTACCAAACGCAAAAAATGCAGTAGTTACTGCCAGGGTTAATTATTGTACAAAAAAAATGTTTTCCCCTACGGTGACTTCCCTCCTCCGGTGGCTCAGGGTTGAATTGCCACTCAGCCACTCTGGGTTCAATTCCCGACGAGGACTGAAAAAAATTGTTGCTTTTCACTTCAATGTACCAGTTCAGATAGCTGTGACAATTGAAAAAAGTGAACCCTCCTTCGAATCCTCTTCCAACAACTCCTAGTATCACTAACCCTTGCTATTACTAACTACTACTACTGATATCTCGTCGTGGGTAAGTTGTTAGTAAACCCAGCTTACCGGTCCACCTTCTAACAATAGTCCCTACCACCCATTTCCTATTGCTCCCTGTAGATAAGCTTCAAGAGCACTCTACATTTCCCTTTAAAAGTACTACAAAAAACACGAAATGTTCTGCGTAGTGACTAACCGAATAGTACAAGGAGCGCTGGAGAGAACACGGGCTGTAGCGTGTAGCATGTCATGTTAGAAAGGTTTGCAGGCTGATATCCCAAATTTCCAAGAACCTGTTCTCTTTAAGCATATTTTAGAACCGATTCTGTCAATTTTTATTCTCTCTGGTTTAAAAGCAAATCACCTATTTTGTTTTTTGACCGTATTCTAGGAAAAAGTATTGTGGACCCAATATGTTCAAAAAGAATCAAGAGATATATAAAAATACAGCTGTTCTAGATTATTGTTGAAAACAATTAATTTTATTAAATTTCAAGAACCTGTTCACACGAATCGGTGTGAACCAGATGGAAATCATCACTGATTGCGGAGATAGTACGGGTAGCAAAATTTTAAATTTTATTGTTTACCACCCACACTCTTGAACTTATTAAATGTTTTGCTCTCCATTTCTAATTTCCAATCACCGTCAATAGTTCGATCGTTTTATGCGTGTCTATTTGATTTGATCTGAAATGTGCGTTAAGATGCCTCACGTGTTACGTTCGAATTTCGATTACCAGTTTATTCAGTAGTTCACGGATTTTTTCTACACACGGTGAACAAGATCAATTTTCTAACGTTAATGCCTATTAATTGGTTAATGAATGTTTACAATTAAATACAGATGGACCTGGTTTATCCCGAATCTCCGCTTTGTACGGATCACTTTGATACAAAACTACATTTTTTTCTATTTAGACCTCTGTTTTGCACCGAGACTTAAAAGTTTTAAAGGCGTAGTTTGCGTGGCCCCTACGGGTATCGATATCGTCATTTACCTAAAATCTAATATGTACTGATCTTTGGGTTAAATTTTACAATTGATAAATCATATACAAATGTTACAATTAATATGACGTGTACACAACGAAGATTTGTTGAAATAGCAGGGTGTGAGTCCATATGTGTCATCGAGGTTGCATATTTTATTGCGTAACGATGTATCTACTTTTTTATCAATACTCGGGGTTGTATACATATTTTTGTCACTTAATTTTTACGTAGAATACATGACTTGTATTCTCTCTACAGTACCTTTTTAATTTTTTTTTTGTACATTACCATCACTCTTATTTCCCCAAGGCTAATGAAATTTTAAACACCCCTCCCTCCTCCCGGCCTCTACCTGATCATCCCGCATAAATGAAAAGAGAAACTTCATTGAAATGTATTTTAGATCTGGAAGCAGACCTTCTGTTTTACCGAGTAGTGAAATGGTTTTGCCATTCTTTTCTCTCATTTTTTTTTCTGATAATAAATGTATCCCCGTGTTTTCGATAGCAGAAGGAAGAACCCTCCCCGGGCAGTGGTCAGTAACCGCAACGGGACGGTGTCCGAGCCACCGGAAGCCGAAGGAGGTGCTTCGGGAAGTGGATTGCAAACCAACAGGTGATGCAAAGGAAATATTTTCCATAATAATATAAATCAAAGTAAGGAACATAAAAAAGTAACAGACAAGCAACAATGTTTTTATATTCTAGAGTGAAATTGAATGAAAAACTAGTTGGGATCCCGCGGTTCATTGTGAATTCTGTGATTTTGTTATGTCATATCTCAAATCTCCACAAATGTCAAGTAAAATGTTATTCATTAAGACTGGTTGTTTGGTTGTGTTGTAGGTACATTAGTATCCTTATTATCTACTTTTCACTAATTAAATAGAGGTGTTTTACGGCGACATTCACAAAAACTTTGTTGAAAATCGCATCACGCAAGAACTAGGGAAAACACTGGAACGGAACTTTCACGCCCTTATTTCTCAGGATTAAGAAGTCAGCTTACACAGGGTCAAGTTTTAGTTTAGTACGACTTCAGAGATTTCAGAAAGAAATTAAATTACAGTTACTGTTAATTATAGATTAAAAACAAATATATATGAAACATACATACATGAAATTCAGAAAATGAATTCATTATTTCAACGCCGGGTGCTTTTGAAATTTCAAGGTGAACTTTTGTACTGGGAAGGCATTACTACTTCAAAGTTGTGCAGAAGAAATTTTGACCAAAATATACTCCTTCCGGATACGCGTATCGTGAAATTGAGAAATTAATATTAAAGAAGCTTTCAACTTCACTATCGGCATGCTTATTACACAAACAAATGTTACTGCCTTATGTCCTTCGTAAGGTTTTGCGGCTCACGTACCTCCCCGAAGAAGGAAAACGTAATTTGATTATAGATAATAATGTCAACAATTCATATGGTCAAATTTTTACGAACAAATGATTGAAGCACGGGTGGGGACTAATTTCCTCCATGTTTAAATGGATTATAAAATACAATTAAGAAATTGAGGAGCTTATATTAGATTTATGATCCTCAAATTTAACCCTTGGCGTTTAAAAAGGTTTTTGGTAGTTTTACTCAAATCGTTTGGTTACAGAAGTTCTGCTTAATTTTTCGTCAGGTCAAATGACCAACCTGCAAATATTCCACAGGATGCTTCTATACCAGTGAGTGGTGGACACCAAGCCCCAATGAACGTCAATTTGTATGTGTCTATGCTCCCTTCAAACACATTAAACGATCAAGGGTAAGTTTTTTTCCAACCGGGAAAAGATCATCGCGAATCCCCCATGAAGGTAGTTAGGATTGTATGGATGAGGTTATGTGATAGGTGCATGTGAGTGAAAAGGGAGGTGAGTTGGACCTCCGATTTGGTTAAACTATGTCTCAGTAACCTTCCCTTACGCTTGCCTTCTTTGCTGGTACATGCGTGAATAGAATTTGTGTACTTGGACCTGGGCGGGGAAGGGAGGGCGTTCCGCCCCGGGTTCCATCGGTAATATTAATATTTATTTTCCTAAAAGACAATGGCTATTTTTTATATTATGATGTATGGAGACAATATAATAATACTAAAACACTATTTTGTGATTTTGGTACGCGACACTTCAGATCTGAGAAAAATTAGAAGATCCTGGGAAATCTATTTTAAACATTTTCTTACGATGTCTGTGTGTCCATTTTGTCCTCGATGACTCTTCAACGATTCCATGGATCAAAACGCATCTTTGTAATTTTGTGTAGTACCGCTCAGTATAGAGCCCTAGCTAGTTTGCATTTTTATCTATTAGCTGTGTTGAAAAAATAGTTATTAAAAAATGTAATTATGTTCCACTTTTATTAAATGAGGAGTTCATTTTTGTAAAAAATAAAATAATAAATGACACATTTGAAATATAAATTGGAAACTGCTTAGTAATGTATTTCCTGTAAAAAGAGTTGGAATTGACTATTGAGGAATTTCTTGCTGTAATATTAATTTTCAGAAAATCAAGAGTTTTAAGCTAAAATATTGGTCGTTTTTCTTTTTCCCAGTTCATCTACCGGTGGTATCGTGACTCCCACCAATCAGCATGTTCCTAATGTAGTGAAGATGGCCTTCGTGGAATTTTCTATTCCGCCGTCTTCCATGTTTGGATTGCCTGGCCAACTGCCTTTCTTCACATCCCAAATGATGGAGTATTTCCAGTTGTTCAGGAACTTCTGCTCACCATCTCCGAATGATCCTGTCAACTGTGTTTCCCCTCTAAGTAACTGTTTTATCACCGTAATGCTTCCTAACATGTCTCCATCTATGAACACTTTGGCTAATGGTTTGATGCCAGGGTCCACAATGACCCCTCATCTGGGATCGCCTTCAACAACATCCGTGGCATCGAACGATCCGGTTCCCTACACTCCAACCGCTCAACAAACCAACTCACCATATGTCGAACAAATGAGACCACCAACAACCAGGTAAGTTTCCCGCTCAGAAATATCCCCATTGGAAAGCTTTCTAATAAATTTCCTTTCTGTGATTGGTCGACGTCTTTATGTTATGATGAAAATATTTTCATTTTCGTTGTTTCACAAAACAATATTAAGATATTATATCAGTTGTGACCTGACCAGGAGCAAATTCAGGACTTTCCTAATAGGAGTGGACGGATGTGCTCCCGCAAATGAGAGACACGAGAATATAATTAAATAAAATTTTTGAATGTTATGAAAATAAGCAATTATTATTTTATTTCGAGGTGAGCGGTGATCGCTTACATCCCTTTCTAGATCCACCATTGAACCTGACTAATAGTGTCAACTGGTGTGGGCATATTGAACCATTCTTTGTTCAATTTGTACGTTTATCTGTATGTTAAAAACTTTGTAATCGAGTCTCATCGTTACAAATATTTCCAATCATTATTTAACTCGCTGTCAATGGGTCGTGGGTTCAGTTGCGTATTTGGATTGCATTCCATGTTTACGAAGTAACGGAAACAAACGGAGAAAGTACCTCAATAAAAGAATATCATACCTCTGTATAACAGATAAAAAAAACTATCTACGCTGTTTTTTAGCAAAGGAGTTTTCTTTAGTTTGGCACGCATTGTCTTCTTATCATTCATTGACTTGTTGCACAATCGATGATTCATGACGGAACTGCAAAGAAAGAAATAATCTCTACTGGGAAGAAATTCTTCCACTTCTATTTATAAACTTAAACCCACAATGTTCATTGAATTTGGACTTGTACTTTACAGAGGAAAACGGATTCATGCTATATCGTCCGTACCTTAATTCAATCTTACAATTCAAGAAAAAACTAATTATAATCTGTATGAATAGTTTATCTGTTTTGTAATGTGACTCATAACGTATAACTGGGCGACCCCTGGTGACGCTGGATCAATCCCGGTTGATCCTAGTAGAATTTGCAGTCGTGGACAAAGCGGGTTCTCGGCAAGTTTTCTCGGGGTACTGCTGTTTCTCCCGCCATTCATTACACCGCAACTTTCACCCAAAATCGTTTATCCCTCATTCTCACCTCACTGCTTGTCATCCCTGTCGTTACTCGTTAGGAGGCCGTCTGAAAACAGGCGGTGGTCGCGTGCAACGACCAGGGCATAGAGGAAGCTCCACGCGGTGCTCCCTGAATAGTGTATGCTTTTCGAAGTCATTTAATAAACAAGCAATTCTGACACGATTTTTTTCCTTCATTCACATGCAACTTTTAATTCTTAATCTGTTTTTGTTACATGTTAATGTGAATCACAATAGTAATATGGAGGAGGGGCAGGTTTTAAGTCCCGGATCCGAGAGAAAGGGGCCCAAACGAAGAAAGCCTCAAGGGACCCCTGGAGGTACCTCTCGAGTTCCTCGGAGTGTTCAGGCCAGAGCAGGTCCTAAGCAAGGGGCATCAAAGAGGTACGAAGGTTTTCCCACGGATACGAGAAACAATAGCTCACATGAATTTGCTTTACCTCGTGCTTTCTTTTAGGAAAAGGAAGAGCGTGGTGAAATCTCTCAACGCCGACAGCACCAGCGAGTGTACCGACGCCTCGTTTGATTCTATATTATCTGACATCCAAGCATCGGCTCCAAGAGCTAATGGCGGCTCTCTCATCATGGCAGAGTATTAAGCAATATCCATTATTGATAATTTCAAAAGAGATAGAAAGTATGAGATAGATAGGAATTATTTCCCGGGTGAGAGAAATTCCTTGTTTGCAGTGTTTCAGTAAGCGAAAACAAGTTTGCAAAAGAAAATATGAATGAGAACACACATCATATGTCGTTCTATGCTGTGACACAAGAATTTACTCAATGTATTAAGATATTGCTGCCACTTCACGGAGATAATGAAAGAGTAGATATCAAAATACTAGATTAAAAAAAAATCCTTTGTTTCTTAAATCTGTGTTCAAATATTTGGAAATAGTTCGTGGAAAAGATTATCACACTGAAATAAAACATTTTTGTAATGTATGAGTAACATAATCAGTAATTATGGTTGGAATTGGTGTAGCTTGTTAGCTTATATTAAAGGGAAAAACCACAGGAAAATTTTAATAAACAATTCACACAAAATTGTAAGTTCTTTTGCAGTAGACAAAGGTTAAAACATTCATTCTTTTTCTTTCTATCTTTGTGATTCAATAATTGGAGTAATTTTGGTTAAATCTTAGTTATTCAGTTTTTAGAAATTTATAAAATCACTTTTTAAGCATTTTTGCGTTTTGTCTACCTTCATAAGAGAAAAAAAAAATTTCCTTTATATTTGAAGTTAGCAAGAGCTAGCAGATACATTTTTTTAATTATAGCCAATACATTTAATATTTAACTAATCTATGATAAGCTCATATAATTAAATGGAGATAGACATTACTAGTGGACATTTTATTGCATTATACGTGGATCACAGAAGGGGAATATTGTATGTCTGGCACGAGAGAATATGGGAATTGTATTTCACCACATTATCACAAGTGTTGCAGGGGCTTCACTTAAGAGATGATTCTTTCTATTTACTAAATTAAAACGAATGGGTGATCTTTTCTCTATTGAGAGGGAAAGGGCAATTTGTGGACACCACCAACTTAAATATGATATTTTTTCTGTCTATAAGAAGAAATGTATTTGTTCAAATGTATTTCAAATTCAGGATTCAGAATGTGCCAAGTTTCTCAATTATGCTGTGTTACATTGAGAAAAACTTCTTTACGTAATTAGTTTTCCACTTGAGAACCGAGTCCTTTTACCCTTTTCTCCTTCCTTGTCAGCATTTACTGGAGGTTGTGTCGGAGGGTGTTAGTGTACAAACACTTTTGGTGCTAGAAAATAATAATGGCCAGATTTGAAAATTTATTCGTTTATCTATTTTTTAAAGCTTTAGCGATTTGAGCAGAGGGAATAACAAGAAAGAGAATCCGGCTATAAATGTGTCTGCTCCTGAGGTGGAGGGATCTGTTGATGACACTGCTATTAACGGAGAGATAAATGGTACTGTGGAGGAGGCCTCAAGTGTAAACTCTGTTACAAATGTTATGTGAGTTAGTCTCCGTACCTTACTTGTTTGTATGCTAATTTATACATTGCCTGTGACTGGCATGGCAGCTGAGTTTCTGACAAGAAGGTCACTATTGGCCACAGGAATTCCAATTAAATATGAACACCA
The DNA here is from genome assembly GCA_002313205.1 of Laupala kohalensis. Classification (NCBI taxonomy): domain Eukaryota; kingdom Metazoa; phylum Arthropoda; class Insecta; order Orthoptera; family Trigonidiidae; genus Laupala; species Laupala kohalensis. The sequence continues at coordinate 108,278 of NNCF01127499.1, read as the reverse complement.
ATATATAATTTTCATATTTTTTAAAATTCATAGTGGTAGTTAAAAATAATTTTCTAAACAGGGTTGAATATAAACTTTGTCATATGAAGTATTGATGCCAAATATTTTAATATTTGAAATGTAGCTTGTGCTCACTCTCAGTTTAGAAAATATTATTAACTACCACAATCAATTTTCAAAAAAAGAATTTTAATCTTGATACGTTCAGATTGCTCATTTGATGGCATATGAAAGATGAATTGTGTAATATGCACTGAAATCATAGCTTTCCTTCAGGAATCTGAGAGGAAGAACACGAGGGAAGAAAGGTCCCCTCACGACTTCTGGCTCTTCTCCTCCACAGGATCAACTGCAGGCCTCTCAACCTGCGAGTCTCAATGAACCCCGTCGTTCCAGGTATGGCATAATTTCAATATGAGAGACTCGCTGAATCAGAGCTAATAATCCGCACACACAAATAAAAACACACATAGAAGGAAAAATTGTTTTACTAATTTATTTTAAAATATCAAATCTCATTCAAATCTAATGGATGGAAGAGTCAACCTATCATAACCCCCATAGTTAACAGCACGAGTTTGTCTTGCTGGGCAAATGTTTGTTGTTGTGGTGGAATTAGTGTAAGTGAATGATGTTCACCACTTTTCCTTCCCCCTCTGAGAACATTGCCAGTTGTCATTAGAGAGAATATTGTGAAGATGAAAAAAAATGAATATATTTTGATAGATCGTTTCAGTGAATTACACTGGAACTATTGTACTTTTATTTTTCTCTATGTGTTACTGCTTTAAGGGAAAAGCGATGTATCACAATTAAGCCCACAAAAATCACTGTATTGAAGCTTTAGATTGCCGTAGTTTAACTTATCTTAAATTAACTTATTACAAGCAGTTTTGACTTGAGATATTGAAACCATTAAGTTACTGATTATTTTTGCAGCACATCTAGTAAAATACTTTGTGTCTCAAAATTACAATAAGCTACACCACTTTTCTCTTCACCACCTCGTGTGTAATATTGAAGAAAAATCTTCAGAGAATTTTTATGTACCTTACTGCCTTAATAGTTACATTTTTGTTGCTATTAATTTAAACATTCCATCATAAAGTGTGTTATCACGTGTAAATACATGAATTTTTCACAAGTGTCGATCTGTGACATGAATTGCAATTTCCTTTTGTTCTTTCTATGGCCTATTTCTATAACATCCTGGCTTAGGTTTCTCTCTGGTTTTCCTTCAGGTAGCGGTGGATTTTATATACAGGTTCTCTAGCCTCTTGCCTAAGGGCTGCGTTCATTTGTAAAAATTAACCTCGAATTTAGAATTATTTTAATAGTTACGATTTATAAACTGTATTTTCCAATAATGTATAGTCGGATAAGACATACTTGTGAAATAACTTTCTTGTGTTTATTAAATACAAATTTGTTGGTATTCTGTAGATTTTGCAATACATAGCTGATTATTTTTATTCTTATCTTAGGAGTGTGCTGCAATGTTGTAGCCGCCTTTGTCTTAGGGTCCTTGATGGGATGGTCCCTTGCTTGTTTAAAAAAAGTAAATTAGTCTATTGTCATGTGCAGTTTGTAACTGTACTTTTTGGATCATAAATTTATATTTATTTATTTAAATATTATTCTGATGATTATGTGATGTAGTTTTTTGAGCATTTTTAATCTCCATTACTGAAGTTTCAACACAAACATCGTAATTATACTTAATTGAATACTTAAAATATAGGGTTAACATTTGTTTCTAAAGGTTTTCACTCTTCTAATGTTCTTCCATAGCAGGACAGAGGGACTTGAGTCGAAAGTCATCTGGAGGTAGTTCATATATGTCTATAAACTTACACCAATATGATTTCAACTCATATTATAAACCAAATGATCCGAGAAATGTAAAATTCTGATTCTAAAAAATGCTTTTCCATTTTTTTAAAGTTACCTCTGGTAGCTGAGCTACCCATCTGATAGACTATGGTGAAAGACAATCTGCCATTACCGGGTAGGTGTTACCCTCAGTAAACTATCGGGCTGGTAAGAGCGTAGGTGAAAGGTGCTTAGTAATGATAATAGCCTGATATTTTAGGAATGATACTAGAATGAATCCAAAAACAAGGTTAAAAAATAGGGTAATAAGAAAGGATTTATTAACAATAGTTAGAAAGTACAAAATGGAATTAAAAGGCACTTTTACATATAACTTTTCCACCATACCCTTTTAGGCATTTATCTGAAAATACAATCAATTCATTTAATGCAGCTTGATAGATATCATGCCCTTGCTTATTGCACTTGTTCACAACAGCTGGGTTACATCTCTCTCTGTAGAGAACATTCTTCCAGATAAATGTTCCTTCAATTTTGGAAAAAGGAAAAAGTCACTTGATGCCAAATCTGGGCTGTATGATGGGGTGACTCAAGCCTTTCCACTTTAACTTTTGCAGTAATTTTTGAGTTTGCCAAACAGTATGGGTGGCTGGTATTGTCATACAAGAGGATTTTAGATCTGACGCGATTGCACTGACAGTTATCATTTTGAGTCATTCCTTCAACTTGGGCATATTGGTTTCTGTTATTGAAGAACTTGGACAACCACTTGTTGCCCTATTGTGGTTTTCCACATTCTCTCTACCCTATTGAAAAGAGCGACATCATTCGCTACATGGTTGAGTCATTCGGCGAGTCCCACACGCGGGGAGAGTCATGTTGGTTCTCCCTAGTGCATAACTGCATTTTCCCTACCTGTACAAGTTTTTAGGGCTCTAACGACCTCGATGTCGACGAGCCGAAAATACCGAGGCTGGACTGGGCTTGCGCGGACTTTCCTTGCTCCAGGACGAATTCAGTTCGGGGTGTTTGGAAGTGTTCTCAGGTATCCTTCCTCTTCATTTCCAATTCCTCATACATTTTCGGCACGCTGTCAGTATACTATTGTGAGAATTTATTAGTATCAGTGCTATTCCTAATAATCATTCTAGGGTCGTAGTATGAGTGTCTATCATTTCAAAATAATTTTGGAACTTTATTGGCTAAAGAAGCTATTCAAAGAGCGTAAGGAATTCTCAAAATTCAGAATCGGAATCCAACTGCAAATCTGACAAGGGCACCTAGTGGCGTACCTACACCTCACGAGGCCCAGGACGGGAGTGGAGGCCTTTGGGGGCCCTCATACACAAACGTGTTTGCATGCTGACACGTCCAACGCTCCGAAGCGTCAGAATAAGTCGAGTGGATGACGCGTGTCATCCTACTCTAAATGTCGCAGAATTCTAAGAAAACCGCGTGGAATAGAGAGTCGACAAACATTGAGATGATGCAACAGATGCCTAAGTTTAGAAATCTGAACGCACGTAATGTTGCCATGAATACATTCAGAAAAAAAGTTGAATACTTCACATGGATGACTGTTATCATCTATGCGCACTGTAGAGAAATACGAGTACACCCTAAGAACTAAAAATTTCTTTTAGTGTCAATATACAATGGCACCAATAATATCTTAATAGTACAGTTTACTTTTTTTAATGGCCTTGACATACCTATATGCTGTACGTCCAATGTAAATAGTTTCCAGATAATGAAGTATTAAAAATCGTAACTATCTTTTAATGTATCAATTTTTCATGAGGTAAACCCATTAGTTGGCGTTATTTTTAAATTTCCCTGGAAATCTTTTTTTTTTTTTTCATTTATATTTGTCAGTGGAATGAGAGTAAGAACAATACACATTTAACACTTACCTCAATGAAAAGTCAAAAGCATAAATCAAACTAAAAATTTAAAAGGTTTTCAAAATCACTACAAATAAACTAATATACACGTTTTAATACCTCAACATGACCAGAAATAAAACTTCAACCACTCGTATTCAGTCTCTACCCCGAACCACTTGTACAGTGGCGGTGAAAGCGGGTCCGGAAGGCCTGTGGCGCGGGGGGTGGGGAGCCACTGTACCTCAATCTGAACTCAGTGTGTCATAGATGCCTTTTATGTCCCCGTCGAATGCCCGCGATTTTTCGATAAATTTCAATTCTCTCAAAGGCAGTTGTGAGTAAAACTTTTCCTTAAATCAAGAAAAAAAATTAAACCAGTTTCTGCACCTAGAGTTGTATTTACCACCCGGGCATCCACATGAGGGCGAGCGTATGGCTAGAAAGATGGAAAACTTATTGACACTAATATATTGTAAAAATATAGCATCAGCTAATCTAACAAACTTTGAAACAGAAACAGGGCACATTTATACGTGTTCACCCATCCAGAATACAAATTCCCTTTTTCATACTCCTGCGGGTAAATAATACTTAAGAATTTTTTTTTTTCGTCCTATCTCGGCTTTTTGGAGACCCCCACTGATAAGAGACTCAGGACAGCACCACCCCCGCCTCCTCGGTACGCCACTTGGTACCACAATTATCTTGCTTCTGGGAACTAACTGGTTTTCACTGGAAGTCCGGTCAGGTACGGTGGCGCATCACTCCCGACTCCGGTCATGAACAGTTCCTGTCGTTGTATCACCACTCCTTAACTGTTCACAAAAACTCGCTACGATAAGCAAAATAGTTTCTCAAAATAGTTTCGCATTAATTCACCATCAAAGCGATTTCTAGCCTTAAACCAAAATTTGAGATAAATCATGTCTTCAACATCGTATCATTCTCAAATTAAAAACTATTAAAATAACTCGTTAGAGTCTAAACATTAGCATTTGACGATACACCGGTTCGCGAGAGTGTTTACCAAACCATTAAAATTTGTCTGGAATATTCACTGTGGAAAAGAAATTCGTATTTTTCTTTAAATGTCCTTCATATTCAGTGTCCTGATGGTTCTTCACGAAAGACAATATACTCAAAAGCAGCCTTCATTCTGAGTCATGTTCAAAAATTACTTCACTTTCCTCTCTCTACACACACTGCCGCCAGTTTCAACTCTACAGATTTCTGTGGTTGAGATTCTTAAAATTAAATCACTATCTCATTTCAAACACTCGTAAATTGCCTACAAGTTTCAGTCAAGAGTTTGGTTATTTTAAAAACAAAACAGTTGATAGTGTTGCATTTTTTAGAGCGGTTTTACTCGTGAATCTTTCGGTCTCTTCCGGTATTTTCACCTACGAGACCATCAATACTCAGCTTTTTAGGCGATACACTATTCACTGATTGTTTTCATAATTTTCAGATCGGCGCGTGGTAGGACTCAGTTGAAGGAATTCCAATTGGAAAGAAGCTCACATTTCACATCTGATGGGCCGACAGAGACTTTGCCGCCGATTGAACCGGATTTGGGTTGCTCAACGAGTGAGGAAGACTATGCGACGTAAATGAAGGATTCTTGTCAGACCAGAGTGAAGGGATGCTCGAGAGCTGTTTTTCAAAAACCATTGAGATCACTGTAACCCATCAACCTTAATCTACCATCACTTTCATCCATGCTTCCACAGTAGTGTCAGTGAATGGTATAAAGGGGACAAGATTATCATTAATTATTGACCTAAAATTATTAACAGTTAATCAAAAATATGTATCTTCATGGATAATTTACGGAACACTGTAAGTAAATACTATCCGTTGTAATAAAACTTTCAACCATGTATTTTCTATTGATCACGTACCATTTTTACACGGAATAGGATCAGGAAATCGTCACTCTCTATCAACATATTTTGGTTTCTTAAACTGATATTTTGTAGCTGTTAATTTATTCTCAAAGTAAACGGACTAAAAACTACTTATAAATAAAAGCTCAAGCTTCTCATTTGTGTCCATTTAATGAAGAGTATTTCTCATGTAGTTCCGACAGGTGTGTTTCCCTCCTTGTCCCTCTACACATGAATTGGCCTTCCATTAATTTCATTGCAAAATGCGTAGTTTTAGCAACTTACCGCTCTGTTTGCTAGTCGATTATGTAGAGTGAGTCAGTGAACGAACATCTCAAATATCTCCCAAACGGGAAAGGATATCGAAGAAGTTGCCACATAGATAAGTTGTTATATAGAGCTAATTCGACATGATCAGATTATCGGTAGCTTCTTTAGGTGCAGACCCTTTTATTTATTTTTTTAATGTATGTTAATTTTTTAAGTTTCCTAATCACCCAATAAAAAGCAAATAAACAGTATAACATTTATTCATTTGAACTAATAACAAGAATAGACCACGAATAATTAAACATTTGATAAGAAAGTACTGAATGTACGCAGCGACGGAAGACTTAACCTATTCTTTTAAATAAATAGTGTTTTAATGCTAGTGTGCATGGCATTCAATTCTCTTTGATATAGGTTGAATTCAGAAATCTTCCCCATCTTACGTTTTGAGCTCGACAGACCCTTGATTGAATTCATATAGATTTCTAAATATACTTCAGTAAATTCATATTAAAATACTTAAATGTGTTTTATCAAATCAATCTACACATTACTAATTAAACTTTCTCGACTAATTAATCCATATTTTGACTTTCGTTCCACCAACTGGGAACCCTACAACTCTCCCTTCTCTATGTGGGAACTTGAGTCAGCTCTAGCGACAGTCCACAACACTGCTCCTGGCCATGATTCTATTCATTATGAAATGCTGAGACAACTCAGTCTCGAGTCGAAAGAATACCTTCTGGATATCTTTAATCTTTCATGGTCCGAGGGAGTATTCCCTAATTCGTGGAAGGAAGCAACGCTTATCCCTTTATTAAAACCAGGTAAGGACAAAACGAATATTAGTAGTTATCGAAGAATTGCCTTGACGAGTTGTGTTGGTAAGACTCTGGAGAGAATTATCAACCGACGTCTCGTCTGGTATCTTGAACGGCATGACTTGCTGAGTCGATCTCAGTGTGGTTTCAGGAAGTTCCATTCCACCCTGGACAACTTACTTCTCCTGGAATCAGCATTTCAAGATGCTTTCGTCCGAAGACAACATCTCATAGGAATATTCTTTGACATCGAGAAGGCTTACGATACTACTTGGCGTCATGGCATTTTACAACAACTCTATGCCTGGGGATTTAGAGGACGTCTTCCTCTGATGCTCATGTCCTTTTTGGATCAACGTTCCTTCCGCTATAGAATTGGAAGAGACACCTCGGATCTCCTTCTTCAAGAGAACGGTGTTCCTCAGGGCTCAGTCTTGAGTGTGACCTTATTTGCAGTGGCCATAAACAGCATAACGTCTGCTGTAAAGAATCCTGTTTTACACTCTCTTTTTGTCGATGACTTTGCTATCTTTTGTTCATCACAGAGTGTCACAGGTGCGGAGCGACAAATCCAACTCGTCCTTAATAGATTATACCACTGGTCGAAAACGACAGGTTTTCGTTTCTCTGCTGAGAAAACACGCTGTGTTCTTTTCAGTAGGAGACCAAGCCTTCTGGCAGAACCTCACCTCGCCCTGGGAAACAACGTTCTCAAATTCTATCCTTTTGTGAAATTCCTAGGTCTGATTTTTGATCAGAGATTGAATTGGATTGAACATCTAACAGACCTAAGAGCAAGAACATTAAAATCTCTGAATTTATTGAAGTGCCTCAGTAGCAGGGAATGGGGCGCTGATCGCTACTCCCTGCACCAGTTTTATCGAGCATTCATAAGATCTCGGCTCGATTATGGCTGCGTTGTATATAGCTCTGCTCGTGCAAGCTATTTAAAGAAGTTGGATAGTGTCCACCATGCCGGAATTCGACTAGTTACGGGAGCATACCGCACTAGTCCCATTCCGAGTTTGTATGTCGAGGGTGGCGAACCATCTCTTTCCCTCCGGCGGCAAATCCTCATGCTACGACACTATTGCCACTTGCAACCCGTACCCGACAATCTGGTGCACAACGCTGTTTTTCATCCATCCTCTTCTTCTATCCATTTCTACAACAACAGACTCAGAGCAACCAAACCTTTTGGATATCGCTCCAAACAAATTTTGGAAACCTTAAATATACGCACACTTAATGTCTTACATCAAGGTTTTAGTAAGTCTCCCCCTTGGGCTTTGCACAAGCCGAAGATTATTTTCGATCTTTTGCATCATGACAAGAAGAACACTCCAGCTCCGATGTTGAGGATATACTTTCAGCTAATCCTCTACAAATACCGGGACCGTATCCCTGTGTTTACCGACGGGTCGAAGCAGGCTGATGGTGTCGGCTGCTCCGTGGTATTTCCCCGTGAGACCAGTGGCTACCGTCTAGGCGACTTGTGCAGTGTTTACACTGCTGAGTGCTACGCCATATTGCGATCAACAAAGTGCTCCCGCGCATCACATTTCCTGATTTGTTCCAGAACTTCTGATTCTCTGAGTGCCCTCCA
>NNCF01127499.1:63904-88782 GCA_002313205.1 Laupala kohalensis | reverse complement strand
ACCCGTTTGTGAGGAGTGTAGCTGTTCTCTGACAGTGCGTCACCTACTAACTGATTGCAGAAGATACTCAAGTATACGGAGACAAATTGGTCTGGCTGCAGATTTACCAACAATTCTCGGAAATGAAACGGTTAATGTTAACAAACTATTGAATTTTATGAGTAGATCGGGGCTCCTCCCACAAGTTCTCGGGAGGGTTTAGAATTTTCATTCCCTTTTCATCTTTACTGTCTTCTTTGTTTTCATCGTTCGTTTCTGTAATTTGAAAATATAGTATTTAAAAATTGTTTACCTTTCTTTTTTGGTGATATAATGTAATTTTATTCTGTTTTCTTTTCTTTCATCTTTTATTTGGATATTTGATGATTTCAGGAGGGTTTTTTAGTGGGTATGGTCGAGATATTCGGCGAGTCCCACACACGGGGAAGAGTCTCTGAGGCTCTTCTCTATGGTGCGAAACTGCATTTTTCCCTACTTGCATGGGCTCTAATGACCTTGGATGTTGACGAGCCCTAAAGCCCCACAAAAAAAAACACACTAGAAATGTGTCTACGCTCCGCGCACTCACGAGAGAAAAACCCCGGCCGTTGTTTATGAGTTCGTTGGGCTAGTCTATCAACCGAATTTTTATGCACTTTGATTGGCGGACATCAATGTAATCTAGATGGTTCTGATCAACTAGCTTGATCCGTTGCTTTCTCACGGTACCTGCAACTAATTTTGATTTCCACGGATTCTCGAACTGAGTTTTTAACCGTTGAGGACGTAATTAACTGATTTCTCTTTTCTCGAACTATTGTGACTTCAGAGTTAAATTATTTAATGAAAGTTACAATAACAAAGTAGGATACTTTTTTTAATTTGATGAATAGTTTTCGTCAATGGCAAGCTTGTTCGACTCTGATCTTATTTAAAAAATCGACGAAACTAGTTAGTCCAGGATGTGGGGATTTGTCACCGACTTCAAGAAGCAAAGTAATAAAATGTCCTCGGGACCCAATCCAAGTATACCCTTTTGGGAAGAGTGGCAAGAGGATTAGGATACTTTACCGCTAAATGCAACTCAACGATGCCGGTTCCTGCTCGATGTCTCTTTCCATATTGGGCAATACCTGACGAACAAATGCGTGTTGCGTCCATCTAGCCTAACTAGACCTCCAGTTCGACTAGTACCCATGGTCCCTGTACCCAATCCCAGATCCCTGCACTGGGCAACGGATCAGACCATGGGATGAGGAGGGAGGCCTATTCGATAAGAATCCCCGAACGGTTGCTCGTCAAACGTCAGGGGAACCTGTCTAACACGAGTAGGAACCTCGCGAGAGATTCCGATGGTCACTCGTCTCACGTTGATGAGGGAACTCATCTAACACGAGTAGAGTTACGCAAGAAATTCGCCGTAGCCCCAGTGGCAATCGTGGATGGTGTTATGGTGTGACACTTAACTAAGAGATCACCATGCCCCACCCCAGTTCCCTGGGCAAAAGATTGACTCTCTTGGAGAGATAAGCGGTAGGAAGATTCGCGAGTATGTCCGAACGGCAACTCGTCTCCGTTAACAAGGAAGCTTGTTGAATACGAGTAGACCACTCCGTTACAGGGGGATCGACGGAACCACGACGTGATAGGAGCAATCCTATCAATCGTGGGGGAGCACGGATTTAGTACTTGACGGATTCTCAAGCCGGATCTTATAAGCAACCATGGATCTTGGTATTAAAAGTAGTAGAGAGTCTCGCAAGAGACCCCGGCGGATACCCATCCAACGCTGATAGGGTAACCTTATCATATAAAGTTGTGACCTATTGGGACGGCCACCGTGCTATATAGTCCGGCGACGTTTCCGCGCTGAGCACCCAACTCGACAGGTACAGGCCGCAGGCGGACCACTGGGCCTTCACCTATCCTCGGCTTTTGTACCCAATACTAGGCTGACAGCCCTCCGAGTGTCACTCAGCACTTTAAACCGTGCGGGCAGCGAGGGGCACAAGCCCTCAGGTGCTTGCTTGCACCTGACGCCCCTATTTGGATTGGAGTCTGCCGTGCAGTATGGTTTCCCCATCCGTGGGGTACGGGAAGGAGTCTCTGGTCTCCGTTCGGTGAGCAGGATTGCTTCTCGGCTACCGTTAGCGCTGATAGCGGTAGAGATATGGGCTTGGCACATCTCCACCCACCACAGCGGATGCTCGGAGAGGCGGCATTTTATCCCACCTCGGTGTTTGTGAGCACCCTCTCACCCAGGACCGACTTCTCCACCTAGCTTGCTGGACGACAGGAAGGGATCATGAGCGAGTACCTTCTACTAATATTCCGGGCCAAAAGGGGTAATGGTAAAGTTGAGGTCCACAAGGATGTGATAGGCTCAATGAATACAATACAAATGCCCCATGTGTCCACTAAACAAATGTGTATTGTGGGTGGCCCTTGCACCAACGTCAATTTTCTTGCAGGATGTCTGCCTGTACCATGAGTATTGACCTCACTGTAAGTTGAAATTACTCCAGTGTTTCAGAATTACGGTAGAACGTATAAGCTTGGTGGGATAATATTTTTCAGAATTGTTTCATTCTTAAGGAAGTCATAAAAAATTGCTATAAGTCCTAAAACGACTTCTTTTTATCCCTTTGACGGGCATTCAGTGGTTCACCGGTTCTCTTGTTAAAAGTTTAATATCTTACAAATAAAAAAAAACGATTGAAATCAAAAATTAATAAACTCGTTTTTTGTGACCCTGTCTTCTGTAGAATGCATGAACAAAATTTCGTAGCTTTTGGCCTATGCGTCTTCACAGTTTGCTGCGAGCCACAGACAAACAAACTTGTTCCATACATAGAAGCTACCCTCTCGGCTTCTCACGGATTTTACTTTTGGGATGTTTATTTCTTCATAATTTAGAGTAGGCAAAAATAGCACGTCTTTAGTAGAGTTTTAAGATACCTTTTTTTCACTCACTACATTGCGGCAGCGGTGCGAGACCAGAAATATCCAGGCAAATTACTAAGCATTTAACCAAATGTTATGAATTTAAGACGGTTTTTTCTACATTGGTTGCAGAAATGTTCATTAGCTTTATTCTTTTATCAAAATTACTAAAATTCAAAATCTCCATTACTTAACGGCCTATTGTGCACTTTCTCTTTATTGAAAAGATCGCAAAAATATGACATTAAATACCACAAATCTAGTATCAGTGAAAAATCGCTAAATTTTTGTGGGTTGAGTAACATAACATTCTATTAATATCCAATTCTATTAGAGTCATGTTTACGTGATCATACGTCGCATATAGAAAGTACCCAACGTAAAAATAATTGCGTAGAGATCAGTTTACTTAGTCTTGATGGTGGAATGCTGTCAGTATCGTTCCTCGTGGAACATACCATCCAAGAGAGATAACCAGAAGAAGAAGAAAATGCAGTAATTAGTCAAAAGGAACAGCATAAATTTAAAAAGGAATGTTTCTCCAGAATCGGTCAGGATTTACCCCTCAACTTCTATAAAGAAAGTGAGATGATACCTCCAGCCAAGTGAATATGGTGACATCTGGAACTGAACCCGGAGTCTCCTATGCCGATAGCAGGGATGTTAACCACTACGCTTCATTGTGAGAAATTGCATAATTCATTCGTTCGTTTTCTGTTTAGTTACATTTTTTTAAAAACAATGGTTATTTCACTGTTGTCCATTTAAATGATCTCTTCATTAAATTGAAAAACTATATATGATTTTAATATGGAGAGGCCATAAATCAGCCCGAGTAAAATATAACGAGTTTGATGGTTCCTAGGGTATTATATAAACGTTAACTGAAGTCAAGGTAAATCGTTACCAACTATTCCCGGAAACGAAATGGATGATGTGAATAAACTATTGAATTTCATAAATAGATCGGGGCTCCTCCCACAAGTACTCGAGAAAGTTTAAATTTGCATTCTTCTTTCCTTTTCCCTTTCTTGTTTCCTTTCAATCTTCCTTTTTTTGAAAATTATAGTTTTTTGAATGTACTTGTATTTTGATATAATGTATTGTACAATTTTATTCTGTCCTTTCCTATCATCGTGTTTAGATATTTGGTGAATTCAGGAGGGTTTTTAGTGGGTATGGTCGAGGTATTCGACGAGTCCCACACACGGGGAAGAATTACTACGACTCTTCCCTATGGTCCGAAACTGCGTTTTTCCCCACCTGCAAGGACGCTAATAACCTTGACGAGCCCTAAACACCTTCCCCCCCCCAAAAAAAAATTCAATGCCCTCATCATATAGCTGAAATTCTCTGGCTCCGAATTCAATTCAGGGCATCAAAATAACACATTTTACAATCATTTTTAGTCAATTTGGACAGTTATATCTTATGCTGAATCCTCCGAAAGCAAGATTTTTCCCATTTAAAGGTGTTTTTTCTTTGTGATTTAAAAGAAAATGGAGGATTATGGAGCATTTCTGACTCCGGATTCGGATCTAGCGCGTCAAAATACTAGTCCACTTTTGGTTTTTTGTGTGACTGAATTCCTTAATTACTTAATTAGAATTACTTTGATGTATATTAAGTCTCGTAAATAATTGACAACTTGACTTCAGTTAACGTTTATATAATACCCTAGGAACCATCAAACTCGTTATGTTTTACTCGGGCTGATTTATGGCCTCGCCATATTAAAATAATATATAGTTTTTCAATTTAATGTAGAGATTATTTAAATGGACAACAGTGAAATAATTATTCTTACAAAAATGAAACTAAACAGGAAACGAATAAAGCCGATATTAGTGTCAAGATATAAGAAAGATAAGCCAGCACATATCAGCTCACACTAATTTAGAGAAAATGAAAAATTTGCGGTGTAAGGATACAAAAATTTATCGGCACTGGATACAGAATGGTTCAAATCCTCAATTGAATTATGTTTTCGTGATATATTAGTTTTTTTGGAGGGGGACACTGGTAAACTGCAGGTAGGAAGCCACTCCTTGAGTTGCTTGTGAATTGACGTATGATGTGACTTCAGATCTCACAACATGCACTAAAATCCAACGTACATAACAAAAAGACATCGTGGTAGGGGGAGGGGGTGGATTAGAGGTTGCATGGATCCCTTATGAAATGTTTCGTTCATATAATATATAATAAAAGTTATAAGTGTGATATATATTGTTAATATTTCAGTTCTTAATTAATTGATAACATGAACAATTTAAAAAAATTAACGATAAATAATGTATAATTTACCGTAAACAAATTTTGGATAGTTTTTTGTCCGCATTCCCTCGGAAATCAATTTTTGGCTTCGGGCCTTGAAAGAAACGAAGTACGTTTCTTTCGTGAGGCACTATCTTCCAAAATGTTAGCACAGCAGATTAATATCTTTAACCAATATAGCATCGTTTTATGAATCGATGATACAACTATGTTGATATTTACAATTTACTCAGCACGCAGTGAATGCTAGACCATATAGCTAAGACCAATATATGTCTCACTTATTATTCATGACAAAAAGTTTAAGTTATTCTCCGACCAAAACCAGGGAAAGAAATGCTTTGGAAATTCTATACTCATTCTAACTTATAAACAGGTATATTTTACTTTTTACTGTCAACTGTTAATGATTGATTAGTTATGTTGCTATTTTCAAAGGTGATGTAATTGTAGTTAAGATTTAAAAAAATAAGGAACATGATTTTACTGTTCCAGGACAACAAATGAGGCATATAGCGCAAATATAGTCGGAACGTGTTTATTACGCGTGCTATTTCCATAAAAGAAAAGTAACTCAATCATGCATGCTATTCAAAAAAGTAAACAAATATTTTTTATTCATTTTTGTGTGGATTGGGTTGGTGCTACAGGGGTAATGAACACGATGCAGTCGTGAAAAGGTTGTATGTTCGTATTAACTTGGCGTCGTTCATCTGATGATCACAAGAATGAGAAGTTAATTTACTATCTAAATATCCACTGATTACTTTACTTCGTAGAAAGTTATCACCTATCTTCTCCACGCGTAGGTAAACGAAAGAAATGTATGCATAAAGTGTAAAAATAAGTTCTTGCGTTCAGGCAATATATTTATTAACTAGGTTGACGTTTCGATAGAAACGCAAACTTCCCTAGGGCTTAGTTGGCCCTCAACAAAATTCCATCTAACTACTTCATCTGCATCACCATACACATCAACAACAAAATACCAACTGGAAAGGTATCTAGTTAATAAGTATATTACCTAAACGCCAAGAATTTATTTTTACATTTCATCATAATGGCAACACCCCGATCATACCATAAACATCCACTGCTTGCGTGATTTCCGTTTCCATTAGTTTTGTCATAGGTTTCACAATATTCACGCCACAGAAGATGAATGAATGTATCAAAATTAGTTATCTTAAGGTAAAGTTTAAAATTAAAAACTTAGAACTTTTATTAGCGTTTCTGTAGACATTTTCTGCTAGCTTTATCATGTTAGAAAATTTCAGCTGAAGTATTAGTTTTCGTTTCGGACATTCTGCTTAAAAAAAGTTAGGTGGATAATTTTCATAGAAAGTTTAATTAAAAAATCATATAAGTATTTTAAGAGCTCTAATGACTAGACGTTTGCAAGCTCTAAAGCCCCAATAAAAGCATTCTCTGGATACACAGAAACTTAAATAAAAATTATAAAAACCACGACCAAGGTATCAACCTTGTAGGGTAGCGTTGCCCATAAGATTGGTCGTATGTAGGTTTGTTTAGTTATTTCATCAAGATGCAAATGAGAGGTAGATAAATGATGTAACGCCCAAGAGCTTATACCGTTACACCACGCTCCGTAAATACTGTGGTATACTTAACGCTAAGCTTTACGGGGTATGTTATACGTATACTTATAATTTCAAAGTTTGCTACTATATTCCTCGTACTCAACCGCTTAGAGCAATGACGAATACATAATTGAGGAAGTGTATCTTTGGGAGTTTAATGTTTCGGAGGAGGTAAGATATTGTTACAGGTAGGTTACGGAGGGAGAGGGTGTTAAAAATGGTGATCTTTAAATTACCTTATTTGTGGATGAAAATTGGAGAGGATAATTGGAGGTAGAATCCAAATGATGAATTACATGAACTAGTACAACAACATAATATTGCCAGAGTAGTTAAGAAGATTACCTTGTCTTGGTCATGTGGAACGCATGAACAATATTCGTATTCTAAATAACTGAGTAGAGTGCACTCTCAATGTACCAATACTGAGGTGGGCCAAACTAAAGATGACTTGATAATGTATGCCGAAATCCAAGGTGTATGAAGGTTGTAAATAGGAAGAGACTGTCGCAGAATTGGAAGGAAGTAGTGGGGTCGGCTAAGACCCACATACCTTAAAAGAAGAAGAATTCAGGGGTGGCCCTCAATGTTTCATGTTGCCAGTATTTGAAGACTTTGAATTCGTGCGTGAATTTCGTTCTGGGATTCTGTCTTTAAACGTTGTATGTCATGTGCTTCTATGAAACTGAAGCATTGCTTCTCTGCCCTCTGTTTGCAGAAGTGTCTCTCACACACCCGTCTCTTCCACCAAGCGTTGGAATCCTGCTGTTCGTCGGAGTCTTCGCCAGATGGCAATGGAACAGGGAGCTGGAGGAGCAAATACTGAAGAAAGTTGCTCCATGCCATGTTTGCCTTCGGAGAACCATTCAAGGAAACGGTAAGTTCAATAAAACCTCATTTATCGGGATCAGTTTTATTACCTTCGATATTTTTTTATTAAATGTTTTGCTGCACGTCCTAAGAAAAATTTTAAATCGAAGTTTTTGCGTGACCTTTATTGCGAAAAAATTACGTTATTCACTATTCAATATATTTCTGTAGATTATATATAACAGTTGATTGAACACAATTAAATATTGCGTTAAGCCTATGAATACGTAAGTCATAATGGCCGGGTGAATTTGAACCTGTTATTATCTTGTTATATCTGACTTACGCAATGACCAATGATTATTTTTTATTTTTCAGTCCCTCACAAAGAAACCTAGAAAACACCAATTTGCGAAGCTCCTCTCCAGATGATATGCTGGACACTCGAAGTGAGTGTTAAAATTCGAGGGTCTTTTCTTTTTTGCAATTTTGCAAACGAGAGTGTCTTTTTAGACTAAATATTTTTTGTACATGTCTGTATGGTTTCTATAGTATAGATTGGTTTATGCATACCGTGCAGTGAGACAACTTACATCTGTAGTTTCCAAAATGTATTCCAGCAAACTGGCTGTCGCAGTTTTTTCGACCTATCCAACTGATTTTAATAATAATACTTTATTAATATCTATGTGAGCAATGCTCGGTGGTAGAGGGAAAAGAAGACATGATAAAAAATTACATAGTGCGATAAATTTTTTTAAAACATCTTTACCCAAATATCTATACAATACACACACATGGAATAAAATTCTTATCAAATTAGTACACAAGAAGCGAGGAAGAAATTACATCTAAGAAATTAACAATCTAAATTAGACCCATGTGTGTATATTCACATACGAACAAAAACACATTTTCACTTACAAACAGACCCAGACACACTCATACGTACATACAAGCACGCTTATATCATTACGCCTCCTATAACGTTAACGTAAAAGTAATTGCTGTAATATAATTAAAAGAAATGAATAACTATAAAAAATAAAACCAAAACGATTGTCGTGAACAATCACGCACACTGCAGTGCGCTGCGCTACACTACACTACACTGCTATTCGCTCTGAGCCTTTTTTATACCCTTAGACTCCATTCATGTCACTACATTGTACAGTACTTCACAAGTGCTTCTATTTCGAAGAAGCAAGAAGACGGTTGCGGAAACATTTTACCTTTTTGGTAAGTTTGTAAGTGTTGTTGCAGGTAAGTTATTCCACATTCCCACGGGGGAAAATACAAATAGCTTGACTATTTCATTCGTAGTCCTTCAACCCATAGACTCCCTCTCAATAACTCCCATTCAAAATTCTAAATCCTCGAAACGATATAGGGAGAGAATACGAAACTCCAGAATATTATTTTTTTTTTCCTTATCTATTCGCATTTTGCCAGTGCCAGAAAACTACAAACGTTGGTAATGTAGGATTGTAGCTTACAGACTAAGCAATGCGTGCGTCGATACACGGAAAATCAGTATCCTTTCGGCATCACCGGACTTCCCTAGCAGCAATACAAATAACTGCTTAGGACTCCGTATTGACTGGAGCTCCATAGCACAACTAAAAAAATAATTTTATTTTCTAAAACGAAATCCTAAACACAGAATTTTTGGAAGTATAAAATATTTGTATGTTTCGCTAGACAATAATTACATATTAAACTTAAAATAATTATATAAAATGTACTTTCTATTTATAGATGATCAAAAGCAATAAGCTCGTGACTAATGCCACATCATTTTCTGTATATAATTGTTAATAGTATCATCAATGTATGATTTTCTTTTCGAGAAAATCGTTATAAATACTTCTAATGATAATAGACTCTATGCAACATCGACACCAGTGCGGCTGGTGGCGAAAAATGACGTAAATTGTGGGAAAAATCAAATTTATTGCATTAAAATACTTCGGAAAAGATAATTAAATATGAGTGGGCACCGATTAATAAGTTGTGCAATATTAGAGAAAGTGTAAAAATGAAGGACAAGAAAGAATTTTTATAGAGTTGTAAAAAGTAAAAAAATAAATTACGAGTAAAATGAATAAGAATGACGTATGGCTTACAATGATTAACGGACTATAATGTTTCCAAAGCATCCTATTAAAGAAAGAATTAAGAAAAATTTGTAACACAAATTAATTGTTTAAGTCTGTTTTGTTGTAAAGAAATTTAAAAATAGATAATCGTACGATATTGCTGTGAATATATCCGATAGATATACTGGTGTGCAGCTAATACTGTTACAAAACAATTCATTTCATTCTTTTTTTCCCTTGTTGTGCACATTCATTGAATCTCATTGGAAGAGAATATGTCGACTCCTATTAAGAAGCGGTAATTCATTTTTAGCGTAACTTTCTGTTTCCCGCAGGGGGCTCAGTTTCGACTGAGTATGGGCTTGATAATCCCAAGCCACCGTGCTGACTGGTACTTCGCCACCAATCCCCGGACACCGTAAATTTTGGACACACTTCTGCGACCACCATTGACGTGATGGTGGAAAGTTGTGTGTTACGAAGAGCGGGGATCTTGTTTTCATTGGGCGGGTAGCGAGGATGGACTAGACCTCTATAAAAACCCATCAACCTCAAGAAGAGTTACGCGCCTATAAGGTGAACGAGTGTTTAAAATAAAAACTCGTTTCTGGGCAATTACCGCTCCTGTTGTATAAGGCTTAGTGGCTTGATGCGGGGGCTTCATGTCGCCGGACATTTGTTCCCCGTGGGACTCGTGGGACGAAATCTAAGAAAATAAACCCCCACCTTGTGGAACGGGTGGACCGCAAGGGTCGAACAACAACAAAGCGTCAGCGATGCGGCAGAGGGTTCACGGACCTCCCGCTTCAAAGTCAAAGAACATTTTAGAATGTTTTATTGTTATGTCTCGTGTAGAACAACATAGAATGTTTTATTGTTATGTCTCGTATAGAGAGAACGTTTGAAAAAGTGTCACATTTTTACATACACAAAGGACTCGATGGTTTGGTTGGTACACCGGTCCATCAATAGACTGCGAAACGAGTCAATGCAGTTGTAAACAAAACCCAAGAAGCAAGCGTAAACACTTAAAATGCACACTACTAGAAGAATTCAGTCATCTGGGAGAGGTCAGTCAGATCATGAAGGTTGGTGGTGTTCCTGAGAAGTCCACCTCCCTCATCGTGACATTCTATTGTCCTTTTCTACCTAAAAACCCGAAAACAGGATGGCTAAAGCTTCCAGGGTGGACCTCTTTTCAAATCCTCTGCAAGGTTTTCAGTGCGAGAAATGAAGACATACAACGACATCGTGAAAGAAACGTGCTACTTGTGGCAAGTGCGGAAAGGAGGCACTCGAACCCGGCGTTTCATATCCGGGACCTATGTGCATTATATGTAGTCACCTGTATGGAGCAGGGAGTGCGTCGACCTCCTTGAGGAGAAGAAAGTACAGAAGTACAAGACAACCGAGATCTCGTACGATAAAGCACAGAAGAAATACGGGGCCACATCCTGTGTTTTATACCAGTTACTCCGCTGCAAAGACTCCAGTACAAAAGAAGAGAATTTCAGTCCAGATACATGCCACTGACATATCTATGACGTCGTACACATGCCAGTGTAAATGCGGGAATAAAGACCTTCAAACTCTCGTCGTGAAGTCACCCCAGCTACACTCAGTCGTACAATTTCAACACAGATAAGTCCAGCAGTGATCAAGTATTCGCAGCAAGTACCAACCAACCTAAGAAGAAAAATCAGGGTACCAAGGTACCCTGAACCCTGTAAACGTTTTGAAAATCGAAACGACGTGAACTATGTCGCGGAGAAATAAAAGGAACGTAATTCTACTTTCTTCCTCCTCTTCCGAGTCGGATAGTACATCCGAAGATGACGCAGAAATGCAGACAGGAGCCCGACCCTGAAGGTTATAAATCTTAATGGCTTCCATTCTTCAGTGAAACCTTAATAGCTATAGAACGTGAGGAGCTACAGCAATCCTATATGCCTGCAAGAGACATTTTTTACCAGAGCATTCTCCCTATATGTGACATACATCAGCTTCATCACAGGTGAGAGAGGTGTTTGATAGAAATACTGTCCTCTCCTCACCCGTTCTTCTACATACTTAACTGCAGGCAATAGCAGTTAAAATCTACAACGTACCAACAATAACTGAGTGTTCAATATATCTTACGCCGACACGAGATTTCTCGGAGACTACCCTGAGGGATTTAATTCACCAGCTCCCTCGACCATTCGAGCGACTGCCCCAGAGGTCGACAGTTGAATTGTCACTGCGAGCGTAAAGATTTGTCTATACTGCACACTGGGAAGATGACCCACTTAGTGTTTGCTACGGGGTCATCGACTGCTATAGACCTGTAAGTTTGTTCTCCTGAATTCACTGATATCTTCCAATTGAAGGAAGAGGATGATCTGCATGGTAGCGACCATCCTATCTGGTTGTCCTTGCAGGACCGTGCGACAGTTCCCGAATGCAGAAATTGATTCTCAGATAGGCTACCTGGATACTATATCGTTATCTGGCTGTTTCCAGAGAAATGGGAAGTGTTCAAGAAAGGGTCGAGCATCTGACCCATTCCTAAAACATACACCTATGTGTTCGAATCCATTCATAAAATTTACATCTATGTGTTCGCCAAGACTTCATGTCCCCTGGTGGAACGACTCATGTCACTACGCCATTCGGGCAAGGCGATGAGCATTGCGGAAATTTAAGGCTACTCCACCTCCCGAAAACCACGCTGCATATCGGATTGCAAGAGCAAAAGCGCGCTGAACCATCAATGAATCCAGGTCTACCACCTGGAAAGAGTTTCTAAATACCATTAAGAGATCAAAATTGTCCACTGAAGTTTGGAAGTTAATCCGTAAGGTATCTGGAAGGTATTATCGAGTCCCGCTACCCAGAGTTAATAATGAGGGTCAGGATCTCACCAACAACCGAGAAATGGCAACAGTCATGGCTGAATATTTTGCTGAGTTTACACATACAGCCTGCTGCGTTCCTAATTCCGCGAGGAAGAGGAAAATTGTAGGGGGGATTTTCTCTGACTCACGTTTCACTAACTGGGAAGCCTAGAAATCTTACTTCTGTATGTGGAAAGTTGAGTAAGCTCTAGCTACAGTCAATGCTACTGGACCTGGCCCCTATTACGAGATGTTTAGGGAACTCAGTCTACAATCGAAAGAATGCCTTCGTGATATCTGTAATCCTTTGTGGTCCGAGAGTGTATCCCCTAATTCATGGAAGGAAGCATTGTTTATCCCTCTACTAAAACCCGGAAAAAAACGAGTTGCGTTAGCTGTGTCTGGCATTGCTTCCACTTACTTGTGCCATGCTCCTTCCTCTATCTATACTGACCTCCCTTGGTCACCTCTTGTTCCTTTCGATCCCGACGCTATTAGAGCTAGGGTATCTTTCATTTTCCTCTTCTTCTCTTTCCTCTATTTCTTCTTCTTCCCCTCCCCCCAGGGGGCTTACATCTAGTAAGTACGTGTTTGGCGAACACGGGGCCCCGAGCTGAGTCTGGCATTGCTTCCACTTACTTGTGCCATGCTCCTTCCTTTATCTATACTGACCTCCCTTGGTCACCTCTTGTTCCTTTCGATCCCGACGCTATTAGAGCTAGGGTATCTTTCATTTTCCTCTTCTTCTCTTTCCTCTATTTCTTCTTCTTCCCCTCCCCCCAGGGGGCTTACATCTAGTAAGTACGTGTTTGGCGAACACGGGGCCCCGAGCTGAGTCTGGCACTGCTTCCACTTGCTTGTGCCATGCTCCTTCCTTTATCTATACTGACCTCCCTTGGTCACCTCTTGTTCCTTTCGATCCCGACGCTATTAGAGCTAGGGTATCTTTCATTTTCCTCTTCTTCTCTTTCCTCTATTTCTTCTTCTTCCCCTCCCCCCAGGGGGCTTACATCTAGTAAGTACGTGTTTGGCGAACACGGGGCCCCGAGCTGAGTCTGGCATTGCTTCCACTTACTTGTGCCATGCTCCTTCCTTTATCTATACTGACCACCCTTGGTCACCTCTTGTTCCTTTCGATCCCGACGCTATTAGAGCTAGGGTATCTTTCATTTTCCTCTTCTCTTTTTTCTTCTTTCCCCCGCAGGGAACTCAGTTTCGAGTGATTATGGGCTTGGCGAACCCACGGCCCCGAGCTGGGGACTGGTACTGCACCACCAGTCCTCGGACACCGTAAGCTTTGGACATGCTTCAGCGACCACCATTGGCGCGATGGTGGAAAGTTGCATGTTTTGAAGGGCGGAGATCTTGCCTTCATTGGCCGGGTCGCGAGGAAGGATTAAACCTCTATAAAAAATCCCTCAACCTCAAGGTGTGTTATGCGCCGATGAGGTGATTGGGTGTTGAGGACAAACACTCTCTAGCGTATCAACCTCTGGGGCAACTGCCGCACCTCAGTTGAGCAAGGCTTAGTGACGTGATGCGGGGGCTCCACGTCACCGGACATTTATTTCCTCCGCACTCGTGGGATACAATGACTGATACATCGATTCCCCTGCCTTGCGGAGTGGGCGAGCCGCAGGGAAAGTATTACGCCTCAGGATCTTCGAAGCGGCCGAGGGTTGCCAGCCCACCCGCTTCAGAAACCAAAAAGGATCAGTTACAGAGCATTCCTTATAAGAATGTTTTTATCATTATGAAAAGAAAAGAAGGAACTTTGGAAAAGGTTTCTCCCTTTTACATTTATAAAGCGCTTCAAGGAAAATGTGGTACTTTGAAGAATGTTAAAAGGTTACGGCATGGTAACATGTTGTTGGAAACCAACTCCAACAAACAGGCACTATCACTGTTAAAGTGTGAAATGTTGGGAGAGTTCCCTGTGACGTGCGAGCTCCATGCTTCGCTTAATCACAGCAAGGGGGTCGTAAGTTGCAGGGATATTATGGATATGTCAACTGAAGACCTAGCTGCGGAATGGGAGGCTAACCACGTAGTTGAGATCAGTCAGATCATGAGGAAGGTTAATGGTGTTCTACAGAATACCAGTTCCTTCGTCTTGACTTTTGACTCTCCCCAACTACCAAAGGATATTATAGCTGGATGGCTTAACTTGCCGGTGCGACCCTTTGTTCCAAATCCTCTGCGCTGTTTCAAGTATCAGAGGTTTGGACATACAACATCTTGTAAGGGCCGTGAAACATGCGGTAAATGGGGGAAGGATGCACACGAAACCGGCGTCTCATGCCCGGGGCCTGCTAAGTGAATTAATTGCACAAGCAGCCACCCGGTGTGGAGCAGGGAGTGTGTCGCCTTTCTCAAAGAAAAAAGATACAAGAGATCAAGATTACGGAGAAGATCCCGTACGGTGAAGCTCGGAAAAAATACAGGGCTTTATACCCTGTATTCTCTATCAGTTACTCCACCGCAGCCAAGACTCCTGTAATCAAAAAGAACGTGTCAGTCCAGGCCGATTTCACTGACGTGTCTACGACAACGTCGTGCACATGCCAGTGCAAATGCGGAAAGAAAAATATCCAAGAAACACCTGTAAAGCCCAAGACTCTCTCCACACCCCGTCCATCTAACACAAAGACGAAGA
This sequence comes from Laupala kohalensis, assembly GCA_002313205.1. NCBI lineage: Eukaryota > Metazoa > Arthropoda > Insecta > Orthoptera > Trigonidiidae > Laupala > Laupala kohalensis. The sequence continues at coordinate 73,541 of NNCF01127499.1, read as the reverse complement.
CCAGCAGTGTACCACATATTTCTTCAAATATTAAACATCCAAAAACCAAGGAAGGTTTGAAGGCTAAATCCATGAACCTTGTTGACTTCATAAAATCGAAGCAAACAAAATCAAAGATGTCCGGGAGACGAATGAAGAATATCTCGGTTCTTCCTACCTCCGAGTCGGAATGTGCATCGTCCGACGGTGACGCGGAAATGCACATTCAAGAGCCTGACCCCGGAGGTTCCAAAAAGTAATGGCTTCCATACTTCAATGGAACCTTAATGGTTATAGAACGCAACGTGAAGAGTTACAACTCTTAGANTATTTGCCTACAAGAGACACACCTTTTACCAGAACACTCACCCTCTCTGCGAGGATACAGCAGCTTCAGATATGACGACACCACGGGAGATCGAGCAAGAGGAGGAGTTGCCGTGTTTGTTACACACACAATCCTCTGCTCACCTGTTCTCCTACAAACCCACATCCAGGCTATAGCAGTAAAAATTCATTGTAAATTATCTATGACCGTGTGTTATATATATCTTCCTACGACACGAGATTTTTCGGAGAACTCCCTCAGAGATTTAATTCATCAGCTCCCTCGACCATTCCTCCTGCTTGGAGATTCCAACGCCCACAGTGTACTGTGAGGCTCGTCGAGCGATTTCCCCAGGGGCCGACTGCTGAATTGTCTCTTTGAGGGAGAAGATTTATGTTTAATGAACACCGGGGAGATGACCCACTTTGCATTTGCCACTGGGTCATGGACTGCTATAGACCTATCAATTTGCTCCCCTGAAGTTGCTGATATCTTTCAATGGAAGGTAGAAGATGATCTGCATGGTAGCGACCATCATCCTATCTGGTTGTCGTTGCAGGAACGTGCGACTATTTCCGAATGCAAGCCACAGAAATGGATTCTCAGTAAGGCTAATTGGACACAGTACCGTTCTCTGTCTGTCTTCAGAGAAACTGGTAGTGTCCAAGAGAGGGTCGACCATCTGACCCAGATGATTCATCACGCCGCTGAAGAATCCATTCCGAAAACATCTATATTTCCGCGAAGACCTCATGTCCCCTGGTGGAACGACGCATGTCGATCTACCATTCGGGCAAGGCGAAGAGCATTGCGGAGATTTAAGGTTAGTTCATCTCCGGAAAACCTCGCCGCATATCGGATAGCTAGAGCAAAAGCGCGCAGAACTATCAAATAATCCAGATCCACCTCCTGTAAAGAGTTTCTAAACACCATTAAGAGAACAACATCGTCCACTAAAGTATGGGAGTCAATCCGAAAGATATCTGGAAGGTATTCTCGAGTCTCAATATCTGGACTCAATTATCAGGGTCGGGTTCTCACCAACAACAGAGAAATGGCAACAGCAATGGCTGAATATTTTGCTGACCTAACATCTACAGCAAACTGCGATCCTGATTTCGCGAGAAAAAGGGAAACAGCAGAGAGCACACCATTTGACTTTCGTTCTACCAACTGGGAACCCTACAACTCTCCCTTCTCTATGTGGGAACTTGAGTCAGCTCTAGCGACAGTCCACAACACTGCTCCTGGCCCTGATTCAATTCATTATGAAATGCTGAGACAACTCAGTCTCGAGTCGAAAGAATACCTTCTGGATATCTTTAATCTTTCTTGGTCCGAGGGAGTATTCCCTAATTCCTGGAAGGAAGCAACGCTTATCCCTTTATTAAAACCAGGTAAGGACAAAACGAATATTAGTAGTTATCGAAGCATTGCCTTGACGAGTTGTGTTGGTAAGACTCTGGAGAGAATTATCAACCGACGACTCGTCTGGTATCTTGAACGGCATGACTTGCTGAGTCAATCTCAGTGCGGTTTTAGTAGATTCCATTCCACCCTGGACAACTTACTTCTCCTGGAATCAGCAATTCAAGGTGCTTTCGTCCGAAGACAACATCTTATCGGAATATTCTTTGACATCGAGAAGGCTTACGATACTACTTGTCGTCATGGCATTTTACAACAGCTCTATGCCGTGGGATTTAGCGGACGTCTTCCTCTGATGCTCATGTCCTTTTTGGATCAACGTTCTTTCCGCTATAGAAATGGAAGAGACACCTCGGATCTCCTTCAGGAGAACGGTGTTCCTCAGGGCTCAGGTTTGAGTGTGACCTTATTTGCACTGACCATAAACAGCATAACGTCTGCTGTAAAGAATCCTGTTTTACACTCTCTTTTTGTCGCTGACTTTTCTATCTTTTGTTCGTCACAGGTGCGGAGCGACAAATCCAACTCGTCCTTAATAGATTATACCACTGGTCGAAAATGATAGGTTTTCGTTTCTCTGCTGAGAAAACACGCTGTGTTCTTTTCAGTAGGAGACCAACCTTTCTGGTAGAACCTCACCTCGCCCTGGGGAACAACGTTCTCAAATTCTATCCTTTTGTGAAATTCTTAGGTCTAATCTTTGATCAGAGATTGAATTGGATTGAACATCTAACAGACCTAAGAGCACGAACATTAAAATCTCTGAATTTATTGAAGTGCCTCAGTAGCAGGGAATGGGGCGCTGATCGCTACTCCCTGCACCAGTTTTATCGAGCATTCATAAGATCTCGTCTCGATTATGGCTGCGTTGTATATAGCTCTGCTCGTGCAAGCTATTTAAAGAAGTTGGTCAGTGTACTCCATGCAGGAATTCGACTAGTTACGGGTTCATACCGCACTAGTCCCATTCCGAATTTGTATGTCGAGAGTGGCGAACCATCTCTTTACCTCCGGCGCAAATCCTCATGCTACGACACTTTTGCCACTTGCAAACCGTACCCGACTTTCTTGTGCACAACGCGGTTTTTCATCCATCCTCTTCTTCCATCCGTTTCTACAACAACAGACTGAGAGCAACCAAACCTTTTGGATATCGCTCCAAACAAATTTTGGAAACCTTAAATATACGCACACCTAATGTCTTACATCAAGGTTTTAGTAAGTCTCCCCCTTGGGCTTTGCACAAGCCGAAGAATATTTTCAATCTTCTGCATCATGACAAGAAGAACATTCCAGCTCCGATGTTGAGGGTATACTTTCACCTAATCCTCCACAAACACTGGGTCCGTATCCTTGTGTTTACCGACGGGTCGAAGCAGGCTGATGGTGTCGGCTGCTCCGTGGTATTTCCCCGTGAGACCAGTGGCTACCGTCTAGGCGACTTGTGCAGTGTTTACACTGCTAAGTGCTACGCCATATTGCGAGCATTGCGAACTACAAAGTGTTTCCGCGGATCACATTTCCTGATTTGTTCTGATTCACTGAGTGCCCTCCAAGCAATGCTGAACATGTATCCAGCTGATAAGCTGATCCAGAACATCCAGGATGTACTTTTCTCACTGCAAAGTGATGGAAAGAACATAATGTTTTGCTGGGTTCCCGGACACGTGGGTATCAGTGGAAATGAGGAAGCAGACGATTCCGCAAAGACGGCATGCCTCAGGAATCGCGTGGATTTCTTCACGGTTCCTAAACGAGATCTCCTAAATTCCGTCAAGTTGAGGATTCTGAGTGATTGGAGCAATGAATGGTTAGCTGTTGAAAGGAATAAGCTCCGACTTATCAAATCTTCTGTTAAGTCATGGAGCAGTTCCTGTAGGCCAGCCCGGCGCGACGAGGTCTTGCTGACCCGCCTGCGCATAGGACATTGTCCTCTCACTCATAGGTATCTCTTACTACTTGATGATGAACCCGTTTGTGAGGAGTGTAGCTGTTCTCTGACAGTGCGTCACCTACTAACTGATTGCAGAAGATACTTAAGTATACGGAGACAACTTGGTCTGGCTGCAGATTTACCAACAATTCTCGGAAATGAAACGGTTCATGTTAACAAACTATTGAATTTAGGAGTAGATCGGGGCTCCTCCCGCAAGTTTTCGGGAGGGTTTAAAATTTGCATTCCCTTTTCATCTTTACTGTCTTCTTTGTTTTCATCGTTCGTTTCTGTAATTCGAAAATATATTTAAAAATTGTTTTCATTTTTTTTGTGATATAATAAATTTTTATTATGTTTTCTTTTCTTTCATCTTTCTATTTAGATATTTGTTGATTTCAGGAGGGTTTTTTAGTGGGTATGGTCGAGATATTCGGCGAATCCCACACTCGGGGAAGAGTCACTACGGCTCTTCTCTATGGTGCGAAACTGCATTTTTCCCTACTTGCATGGGCTCTAATGACCTTCGATGTTGGCGAGCCCTAAAGCCCCACACATTGGTCTGGCTGCAGGTTTACCAACGAATCTCGGAAATGAAATGGATCGAGTTAATAAATTATCGAACTTCATAAATGTATTGGGGCTACTCCCACAAGCTCTAAGGAAGGTTTAAATTTGCATTTGTCTTTCCTTTCAGTCTTCCTTTTCCTTTAATTTGAAAGTTATAGAATTTATTTATATAGTATAATGTTTTCATCAAGTGTTGTCTGTTTTTTTCATATCTTTATGTTTACGTATATTTTAATTCAGGAAGGTTTTTAGTGGGTATGATTGAGTTATTCAGCGAGACGAGCCCTAAAGCTCCACTAAAAATATTCGGCGAGTCCCATACACGGTGAAGAGTCACTTTGGTTCTCCCTATGGTGCGCAACTGCAAGAGCTGTGACCTAGACTTTGGCGAACCATAAATCCTCAATTAAAATAAATTGTGGTTTTTTGGAAATCAATATAAGGCGAATTAAAAAAAATGCTTCATGTACTTTACAAAACCCATTGGCTTCACATGAGTCGTGGGCGAATTTGTACTCGGTTCTCATGTCACTAGTGCAGAGAATTCGTGAAAAATTCAGAAGCAAAAACAATCCTCCCTAATGTTGAATATAAAACCAGTACGTGAAGAACTAGACGTAGGAGAAACCAATATGGATGGATGGGCCAACTCTCGATTTAGTATATAATTTAAATCTTAGAAGTTCGTTTCGAATAAAGACTTCCATTGTCATTGTGGATGCTTTATTAACAAATTTTGAATCACTGCTCTGCAGTGTGTAAGTTCATAACCACTTCCCTTTTTCTTGTCAACTTGCACGCATCATATGATCTCGTAACCGAGAACGTTCAAAATGTTGTTATGGTTTATCTATAGCATGTTAAAATTGCCTGTAGCAAAAGTGTGATGTAATTGAGGATTCTTTTCTTGAGGTGAAGCCACCGCGCTCGAAGGAGGTTCTGGAAGACCATCCCAGCAGGGAACCAATGGCGAAACTCATTCAAGTCACGAAGAGGCTCCGCTCGACGAACAGAGAGGTCGCAGAAGACGCCGTCGCGTCAGGCGGTTGAGTGAGGACTCTGTCAGTGATGTGGGCGAGAAAGGGGAGGACAAGAAACTCATGCGTGAGTGACGATGAGGATTTTAAACGCTGCTTCCACGACACTCATAAAACTTGTTACCCACCTTGGTTCTTTCAAGAAACCACATAATGTTACTTTTATGAGTAAAGACCTTATTAAGAGAAATTTTCTTAGAAAAAAATTGGTTATGAAGACAGAAACCGAACCCTTTGTTCTTTCATTTGCAAATACTTATTATGCATTATTGAACTACCGGAATTTGATCTTAGTATTATTAGAGGGAAAACGCATAGAATAGGAATTCCATCCTATTCTATGCGTTTTCCCTCTAGTACAAGCTCTCCTATGTAGGTCATTACTGTAATATTTTATGTGGCCTTTTGATTAGATATATTTCTTATTTTAACACTTTACTCACGTTTAACATCGTATGAAATATTACTATATGTGATGGGATGAGATGATTGTCAATGGTTCAGAGACTGTCCTTGTAATGTAGCATCAAAGACTCCGTTTTCACTGACGAGTAGCATACTTTATTTCGAATTTCGAAAAATGTCACTGTAATTACTAGTCGAAATATGAAATGATTTTGTATTCATGTGCTATTCTTACTCATTTTATACTAGTACACTAATGATGTTGAACATTAAGTGCTGTTACAATAATTGCTTTTTCACTCGTCTGTTGTTTATTTTTTGTATAATAAAATAAGGTAGTAAACATGCAGGGTGCTCGAGACGTACCTAATTCCTTTGGATCTAACCATACTTATGCACATGAAGGAGAATGTTTTTAAAATGTACTATATAATAATAATAATAATAATAATAATAAATTTATTGTCAAAAAACAGTACAAACTGCATATGTCCACGTGGAGGACAATAAACTAATTTACTCTCCGGAAGCAAGCAAGGGACCATCCCATCAATTCCGATCAAGGGCCCTAGGGCAGAGGCGGATTCAATTTTTTTAAAAATAAGTTCCTAGATAAGATAAAAAGTTATCTGCGAGTTATAATACATATATAATGTCAATATGTTTGTAATTTAACGCAAATATGTTTGTAAATTTACATGTACAAGTTATTATCGAACTATAGATTATTCTGAGTATAGTGTTTAAAAATCATAAGAGTTGAAAAAACACTAAATTCACGATTTATTGTTACAATAAACACGCCCCTAGACAAAGCCTAGAGAACCTGTATAAGAAATCCGCATCTACCCGAAGGAAAAACGAAGAAAAACCCGGGCCAGTATATTTTTGAGTCTAATGCTTTCTATAAGGAATTAAATTGATACACATTTCTTTTTATTTCTAAAACAGTTCACCAAACTTAGTCATAGAGACGATCACCCTTCACTGTACGGTAGAACCCCTCATGCTCGGATCAACCGGAACGCAGATTAGCCGGCCCAACCCGTTTTTTCCTCTCTTTCAGCGTATAATAGCTGGCTGTCAGTGACTCAAATATTGATTGATTGACAGACCTTTCCTGGAAAGTAAATCGGGGTGACGACACGATGTTAAGTGTTCAATGTGTTTGCGTTGTGGGGGGCAGAACAGGGAAGTGAAATGGAGTACGCCAGTTTGATTACCCTCTTGCTTCCGAGTCTATGTATCTATGAATCAATATGTACAATGACTATTTTTCTATGAATTAATTGTTTCGTGCTCGTTTATGTATGTACATACAATACAATAAAATGAGTTGCCATGCCATTGAGTGGGATTCTACCGTACTGTCTCACCAATTTCCCAAAGTATTTTCCATATTCTCTCTGAATCTGTGCCGTTGTCCTCTCTTTGCAGCGTGTCTGGAATGTGGGCGCTCGTGGGTGGGCTCTTGCCCGGTGCGTAGCGCATTGCTTCACCTCCGAGACGCCGAAGTACCGAAGGATCTGAGAGGCACGGCTGTCCATGCTGCACTAACTGCACCGCCAGAAGTTCTCGTGACTGATTCCTGCGTCCCAGGAGCAGGACTGGGCGTGTGGGTACGGGAACCACTGCCGAAGGGAACGCTCATGGGGCCCTACAAAGGCTGCAAATCGCGAAATGCCCGCCGGCCGCATTACTCGTGGCAAGTGAGTGTGAAATTGCAACATTATAAACCATACTAAAAGAACTCTGGTAAAGAAAGAAACGATTCAATCATTCCCCTAAAAAAGTATACTGCGCTTGCCCCGGTGACGGAAGTGATGTTTGCTCTTCAGAAGCGGGAAAGGGATCATGACATATTACCTCTCCGATTTTCTGGAGGGACTAAAAGTAAAACAACTTTCATCTCTTCTTGCGTGGTGCAATATTATAATATTGCTCATTTACACTCATAAATTCTGTGAAATTTATATTTTCCGATACTTTAGAAAAAGAAACAGGTGAAAGTTGAATTTGGACGCAATCACGTTTCTCTGAGATAATGCCATAGTTTTCGGTACCGTCGAGATGAATATATGTGTCTCCAATGCTGCGTAAGTTCACAATCAGTCAGTATGGGAGAAATGCCCTTAGCACCCATGGTCCATGAGGTGGGAATACGGTGGCAGGTACAAATAAATAAGAACGACCTAAATTGGTGTTGTATACATCAGTTTTGGGACCACTGAAGAGAAGACCCTGTCAATGCAACTTAAGCCCACAATCACCCCCTCCATGACGTATAAGCACCCTCTGAGGATGGGGTGCGAAGGGTACGAAATGTAAAAATAAACGAAAATGATCGATGTTAGTGTTCAGATCATGGTTTTCTAACCTATGAAACTGGTAGTGATATTCCCGATGACGCCTGTTAATAATCAGCCCCTACAATCCCACAGCACCTCTTGGGAAACGAATGCCACGTTAAAAAATAATAAATAAAGAACTTTTTAAAAACAAGCCTCTATTTTCGCCATGTACCAAAACGAGTAAAGTGGGTTTAGGTTTGTATTAAGGTAATGAAATGTCAAATGCTAATGCCTCCACACCTATTACACGAAAATTAAACATACTTTTTATCTTTATCGCTGAAAACAATATAATATTTTCTGTTGATTTATTTGTCTTCAAATAGCTTGTCACGCAAAATGTTCACAAAATTTGATCCCAACTGATGACACAGGACTTTTATTGGTCGGTAAGTAAGTACTTGCCGAAGTATCTATTTCCCTTACAAAATTCCTTGCAATTTTTATATAATCGCCACTAAATCGTCTATTCCTAATTTCAAGCGAACTGAATCTAATACAAAATGAGCACTGAATCAAGTCTGTTAGAGTATAATGCTGTCCACACCTCTAGTTTGAGGTGATTCCAAGAAACCAAGAGATTTCGGAGCACAACCCCTAGTGAACGCTCAAAAGCATACAGACCTGACAATGGTGACAATTTCACCACTGATTGAGATTTTTAAAATTTAAATGTATCGACTTGAGGAATATGTAGCCAACTCAAGTTATATGTAGCCGTTCTTGGTTCATCCGCTTGTTAGAATATCTTCATACACGAAGTGACATATTCTGAAAAGCGCCTTTAGTATCAGTGAACTCCACAATTGATACACCTATCAAACAGGGATGTATCCGGGAAAAATTTTCTCCCCTCCAAAATGAGATAACATAATACCTCTTACAAAAGTTACATCAAAGTATTGTGATACATTCTCACGGATTGAATATCTCTTAAACGTTAATAATTTATACTAAGTTAAAGCAAACTGTCTCACAACAGTGTGCGAATGTGCCGAAGGGGCTCACGGAGGATTCAGCTCCTCATTTACTAAGTCTCGGATCTACTATTACTACATTAAGAATACAAATATACTTATAATAATAATAAATTTATTGTCAAAAACCAATTTTCTCTCCGGAAGCAAGCAAGGGACCATCCCATCAATTCCGATCAAGGGCCCTAAGGCAGATTCAAAAATTTCAGCAAAAGTTCCTAGATAAGATAAAAAGTAAGCTGCGAGTTATAATACATATATAATGTCAATATGTTTGTAATTTAACGCAAATTTACATGTACAAGTTATTATCGAACTATAGATTATTCTGAGTATAGTGTTTAAAAATCATAAGAGTTGGAAAAACACTAANCGCCCCTAGACAAAGCCTAGAGAACCTGTATAAGAAATCCGCCTCTACCCGAAGGAAAAACGGAGAAAAACCCGGGCCAGGATGGAGCTACAGAATTAATGTACACCGTGCCAAAGTTGAGTACTNTGAGTACACATAAAACTAAATTAATATGAGCCATACGGCAACATAACCATGCAAGAAAATAGTTTTTGAAATTGTTATAAGTTATTTAAAAAGTGCTACAGCAATGGCGTGATAGAGTACAAGACGAATT
>NNCF01127499.1:23346-63682 GCA_002313205.1 Laupala kohalensis | reverse complement strand
CGATGAATATTATTCCTATTGCGAGTATTGTGTTCGTGAACGAGACTGTTTCGTATAAAGCAAGGGTGGTGCTTCAGTAACTCGGTCTTAACAAACAAGATCGTTCATAAATATAAATGCAGGGAAGTGTTAAAATTCCTTGAATACAGGTTTACAAGAGTTTCGGGGGTGAGATTTACAAATTATCCGAACTATCCTCTTCTGAATTCTGAAAGTTTGAATACTCTGACCGGAATTACCCCAGAAGGTAATGCCGTAACGTAAATGGGAGTACACGTTTGCTAAATATACGCAACGGGAAATACGTGGACTAAGTTCGTTAACTAAGTTTCGGAATGTGTAACACAATTTGCTTAATTGGGAATTAAGATTGTCAATGTGACAATTCCATTTGAGGTTGTCTTGAATATGGAGACCTAAGAATTTTGTATTTGTAACAGTTTTTAATTGTGTTCCGTTTAAAGAAAGAGAAACCTGGGGTAAAGATTTTGTGATACTATTGTGAAATGACATAGACACTGTTTTGTCAGTGTTTACAATGAGACGATTTGCATGGAACCAAGTCGAAAGATTAGACAAAACGTTTTGAGCATTGGCGTGTTTACATAGTAAATTAGTGTCATCAGCAAAACGAAACCATTTTGCAATCTGATGTGGATGATGACATGTCGTTCACATACAATAAAAAGAGTATAGGGCCCAGAATTGATCCTTGGGGTACACCGCAAGTAAGTGGCTTTCTTTCTGAAAGACAACGCTCAAGTATTTTATTTTTAGTATAGGATATTTCTACTTGTTGATATCTATCTTTTAAATAAGAAGTTAGCCATTGATNGCCATTGATGTGGAAGTCCACGTATGCCTAAAGAATGCAATTTGGAAAGGAGAATTTCGTGATCGATGACATCGAATGCTTTGGATAAGTCAAGAAAAAGACCACGAGGATTTTATCCACGGTCTAGAGATGTGGTAACATCGTTTAAGAAGGAAAATATGGCGCTTGTAGTGGAAAAGGATTTCCTAAAACCGTGTTGATCGTCAGAGAGAATGTTATATTTTGATAAAAAATCTAGAAGACGCTTATAGAACAATTTTTCTAGGATTTTTGAGAAAGTGGGTAGTAGAGATATTGGTCGGTAATTTCCAATATTAAGTTTGTTTCCTTTCTTGTGTAAAGGTTTCACTTTAGCTCTCTTAAATATTTTAGGAAACACCCCTTCCGATAAAGAACTATTAAAAATATTTATGAGTGGATTTAATATAGCATGGGACGAAAATTTAACAATAAACTCAGGTATATCATCTACGCCTGTTGAAAATTTGTTTTTTAATGAGCTGATGATTCCCATGACTTCACTGGCGTTAGTTTCGGAAGTGAACATAGAATTGGGTACGTGGGTGGATATAATTGGAGGACATTGATTTGGATATATTGAGTTCGTTATTTTACCAACTTCTGAGAAGTGAGAATTAAACAAATTTGCGATGTCCTGAGGATTTGTTACGATTTTGCCATCGTTTAGTAAAGAAATTTGCCATCGTTTAGTTTCAGAAGTTGACGTGTAATTGTTAACAATATTCCACATGGCTTTCATCCGGTTGTTCGATTTTAGTATATGCCTGTCGTTTTCCATAACTTTAGCTGCATAGACTACTTTTCGGAGAATAGTCTTATATTTACGAAAATAATTATGGAATTCGGGTGGTTGGTTATAGCGTTTTGAAAGATAATATAAACGGCGTTTGTTTTTTGAAGAAATCCTTATCCCTTGGGTGATCCATCTATTGTATTTCTTTGTGTTAATTAACTTGCGTTTTATGGGAAAACTAGCGTTGTAATGTTTTACGAATATTGAGATAAATACATTGAATTTGTCGTCGGTGTTTTGGCTATTGTAAACATCTTTCCATGTTTCTTCACGCAAATAATTTATAAATATGGATTTATTTATGTCATTAAACTCTCTTGTAAATTTGAAAAGGATTTTAAGTGGTTTTAGTTTAATATTAATAGTCAATACTTGAGCAAGGTGATCACTGTATCCGGCGATAAACACTTCAGAGAGATACGAGATTCCATTGTTGACTATAATTTGATCTAGCAATGTGAATTAAATTGTGAATTAATTGTGAATTAAATAGATCTAAAAGAAAAGAATTACAAAGTACTGTAGTGTTTTGTAAAATGTTTGCCTAATGCTGGATAGTTAGAGGAAATATAAAATAGTTTACTCAGATGATCGGCATCCACATCAGAGTGACAGCACTTAGATACATGTATATACTATGTATGTTATTTGGAGGCATCTTCTGATTATGATTTTCACTCATTGTTCCATCTCAGCATCGAATAAATTCAACCTTTAAAAGGAAAGTTTCATTTTTCCGGGAGACCTATTGGACTCGTACATTGAGCCGCCTCTGCCATCAAAGTGTTTTCGTTAACTTCATAGTAGTACTCGAAATCAATGAGAAATTAGAAAGGGAAAAATAAGGTAGAACGGGGCTATAAATAGGTATTACGGTACACAGTATACGAATGCGATTTTAAATAACCAGGTACATTACTATCGGAGTGATCGAGATCAGATGCAAACGCATATTGAAACCTGAATTGAATCAAAGAAGGCGAATGAAAGAATGAGTTGGTACGTACCGAGGATATACACTTGAAGCCAAAAACCTTTTCTCAGTGTCGACTGCTCGTGCAGATGGCTTTTCAAAATGCGATGGTTTCAAACACATGTGATGACTATTAAAAATGGTATCTACTGCCGTTAACGATTTTGCCACTCGTTCATCTTATTCAGTTAACCTATTTTTAAGCGTACAAATAACGGGAGCTCTTCGGATTGGAAGTACACCATATGAACTTCAGTGTGAGTCGATAACACATATCTTGTGACCTAGCGACTGTTTTTGAATGTCCCGAATTTTTTTAAATGTCAGTAAAAACTATTACCTACCAAATCGAATAATAAACTTCGGATCTTGCAGAGGTAATATTTGAATGAAACCATTTTAAGTTGTACGGGCTCTTATGGATAATATCTCAGAAGGGACGGTTTTTTAATTAAATAACTAGTGATGGAATCAATATAAAAATCCAACGCACGAGTCACATGTTTAACCTATAAAAGAACAGAAATAAATTTTCCTTGAATTTCGGGAATTAAAAAATATTTCTACTGAAATTATCGCAAAACTAGAGAACTCTAGTCAAACTAGAAACCATTTTTCAAATATGTTTTAATTTATTCGGTATAATAAATTATTCGCAGTTTTAATACGGCATGATTCATGACTTACTGTTATAGTGACTAATTTTAATAACAGAATATAATATTATTGAAAGTTTCATAAATGGTTATATGCTTGACTAGCATCTGGCACGTTTGTCCAGATTACACGTTCCGGCCGACTACAGCATGTGGTGGACGCTGGGGACCCTCGCCGCTCCAATTGGCTGCGTTACGTCAACTGTTCACGTCATGAGACAGAAGAGAATCTACAAGCGTTTCAATGGCACGGCGGCATCTTCTATCGCACTGCGCGTGATGTGGTGCCTCATGAAGAACTGCTGTTGTGGTATGGACGTGCATTGGCACAACAATTGGGTGTCTGCACCAAAGGATATCGATGGCCACTCTTGCATCCTTTACCTTGTGAGTAAGCAACATGTCCATGCATTGGCTGTGTATTTCATATCGCTGATTCTTCGGTCTGTAGTCCATGGTCAATTTATGTTTACATTGTTTGAGATACATTTGGAGGATTTTGGCCTCTCTGGAAATCATATGCCTTGTACGCTACTGGAGATCATATGCCTCATAGTTATTAATAGATATACCCTATACTCTCATTTAATTTTTAAATCAACATCGATTATGTATTTTATTGCATTATAAGAAGTTTCTCACTTAAGAATTCTATATCAACAAATATAAATTGATTGATGTGATTCAGATTTCTTTTTTCCATTTAGCTGATTGAGCATGCAATAGATTTCTTTTTAAAACTTCAACATTTTCCCCCCAGAGACGAGACTGATCGATTTTACCATTAAGAATATTTTCTCCATAGACACTAATATAAATTACATTTCCCTCCTTGTTTGTTACAGTAAAATCCTTCGAATGCTGTCAATGCGACTTGTCTTTCTCCAGTCCCATCTATTTGTCTGATCATAAATTTCGAACGCATCCATCGGGCAATGACAAGAAGTCGCCTTCTTCCACCCTCGAGATCTGCCAACAACCACAACAACAGCTGCAGGAGCAATCAAGTCCTTCGTCTGTCTCTTGCCGTAACAACTCCCAAGCGTCCACTTCCGCTGAAGATACCCCGGGAGCATCTAACAAACGTTTCTCGTGCGACTTATGCCCGCGACGTTTCCGCGACGGTTGGGCGCTCGGTATCCATCGACGCGTGCATACAGGCGAGCGTCCATTCTGCTGCCAGGCGTGTCCACGCACTTTCCGAGATCCGCACAAACTCCGTGTACATGAGCGCTTCCACGAGGTGGCACGACCCTTTCGATGCCCTGCTTGCCTGCTCACATTCGGAGCGCCATATCAGCTCAAGATGCATCGCAGGACTCATCAAGGTGGGAGTCTTTATGGGTGTGAAGTGTGCAATGCGTCCTTCCGTTCCCTGATGGCTCTGAAGAGACACAAATTCCATCACTTGGAAGGGCAACCGGGAGGAGAAAGCAGCGTTTCGAGGACAGAAATGCGGTCTACCCATGCATACGTCGGATCCACGTACACGGTTACTTCCCAGATCGCACAAAAATACGCCACCATCAAGCGCATGCACATCCCTAAGAAACATTATGTTTGTGGGAGTTGCGCTAAGAAGTTTCGCTTGTCAAAAAGGAAATATAATGTTGGTCAAAACTGTGACCCAACGGTATCGTATCTCTGTGCAGTATGTTGTTCAGTGTTCCGTTTAACAGACTGACAGCACTGCGATGATCAGATTGCTTGTCTTGCCAAAATATTGTAGTTTCTTTTTGTACACAAAAGAGTACAAATTTTGTACTCTTTTAAAATAATAGTTCATTATGTTGTAGTCAGCATTTATCATACAAGAAATGTTTTCAGTAGATTTAAAGCTCATCATTGAAAGCTGTAATTTGCAAAATACTTCATTTTGTTAGTGTCCATTAATTTGTGTACTTGTAATACTATCATCAATAGTTATATGGTTTAAAATACAGTTTAAGTTCTCATATTTATGTTTCGCCTTTACTTTCTGAAACGGGAACTTAATCCTGAGGCATTAGTGAAAGGTACCAAGTGGCAAGAACGTTACTCCTAGTTATTCCTAACAGTTGAAAGGAATCAGTAATAGTGCTTAAAAGTCTTAGAAGGTATTTCTTTTTAACCTATATCCAAGTGTTTAAAATGACGTTTTGAGTACTTATTTATCATCAAGTTGGTTTTTCAAGATTTTGGCCAAGGGTCTGATGATCGTCAACATACATTTCTTTCAAAATCATTAGCTTGTAGTATATCATTGTGGAATGCAACCTATGTCTTCCCACGTGCATTCATTGTTGGTCAGTCCACGAAGTAAGCGACCGTTAAATTCAGCAAGGCCTTGTTCTTTTCTAATAATATTTTTATACCTGGTTTACTTGGTACTTCGTTATCATTTCAAAGTGATCGAAATGCATGGAAGGTGATGTTTCAGCATATGTTCAGTGCATTCCTAGAATAATTTGCACATTGTTAATTTGTACCTGAAGGTGATTGCTTTTCATTTATTTTTATGAATGTGTTATTACAGTTTCTATAATCTCCTATTTTATTGTACTTCATAGTTCTGGAGGTGATAACAGTCCTTGATCAACTCCGATACCCAGGTTCAATATTTTCAGATTGATGTGTATTCATGTTTTTACATGATTTTTCTGTTTACATGAAGAGTAATATTATTGAAACTAATAATTTGGCCATTTTATACAAAATATACTTCCCCATATATTTTTGTGAAGCTTTAATCATGTCTTCACCGATAAGAAGTGTATTTCCAGTTAGTCCAAGAGAGGTGCATTAAAAAATAAAAGGTATCGGAGGGTATTATGGCCTACCTTCATTTTGGGAACTTTTGGAAATAAATTTATGTAACATGCTAGACTACATATCTAAGTAAAAGAATAAAAATTGCCATTCAATCGGTCATTTCCTTATGTTATCTTGACGAGAAAGTAAAGTTGTTTATATTATTCACATGGTCCATAAAAGTCACTAGTCAACATGAAAGAAATTATTTGACAAGTAAAAGATGTAAATGAACTGAGGATTGTAAATGGAAAATGTAAGTGACAAAATCATGTTTTTACAGGAGACATAAAAAATGCTATAAATGATTTTGAACAATTATGAAAAAATCATCAGGTGTTGATGTTACATGTTGATGATGCTATTATTGTTGATATTATAACCATTGTTTCTCTGCAAAATTATGTTATCCAAATTTAAGGTGTTCTGTTGAAACCATAGTAAGTGCCAAAGAATTAAAATATTGAAAATGTTCTAAGTGCTACATATGCTTTCCAAATATCGCTGCAAGTAGCACGGATAGTGCCCAAAAGAGTATATGTGCCATGCCCTATAACCATCGTTTGGCCCGACTTTACGCCAAATTATTGAAAAAATAGTAAAAAAAATGTTATAAAATCTATTTCCCCGACTGTTACTGCACAATGTGTGTTAGCCTCGCGAATATATATGCGCCCACGCTATCTTTTGACCATATCAATTAAATTATCAGCGGAAGGCTCTTCGATTACCACTGTAATGGCTTATCAAGAAGAACATTGTTGGCTCTACGAACAATTTACATTTTTCCATTGTTATGTTTACTTACCTGACATTTAAATTATTCATGTCATTTATGTATTTCTTGAGAATAGGATTCAAGTATAAAGTTTGAATCATGTAAAAATTCAATAAACAACTTTTATTCCAACCTACACATTTTCCTCGGTACCTTCAGCAATTCGTCTGTTGAATGGTGCAGAAATATTACACAGTAAATGATCATATATGTTAATGCTTAATCTTGTTTAAGAAGATAACACTCTTCCATATGTTATCTCATTTGGACACTTTTCTTCCGAGTCAGCCAAAGTGAAATTATAAAACCCATCATCATCGTAACAATCATTGAGGCGACGTGGGTTGTGGTTCCCATTGGGCAAACATGGAAGATTTTCATTATCCAAGTATTTTTTGTCTCTGGCGCATTCTGTGGAAAAGGAAGTTGCATTAATCATTGAATTTAGGCAAATCAAAGGAGTTTGATAGAATTGACGTTTCCATTACTCAACGGGTTTCCAATGGGAAACAAATTATTTACGTAAGAAAAGGTTATTCATTAGAGAGTTTTTCATAACGTACACGATTCCTAACATATAGGTTAGGTTGATGATGCTAACCGCGTAACGTACATGATACAATCGATGCATCTTGCATAGCGTACCTTCGAATCAAATAATAATAAAAATTGTAAACTCAAACTACTATGCATGCGTACACAAATAAACTACTGTACGTACAGTAGAACATGCACGTACTGCACATACAGCCAACAAATCTCTCGCATACCCTCTCAGATATCAACATAACCTCAAATCCAGACCAGAATTCACCATGATCTCGCTCACTAGCGTACCACTAACATCATACGCAAACAGAGGCGTAACGTTCTATGCTAGGAGAGTTAGTGTACCACTTCTGAGCATGCGCAGAAGTAACTAACATGTGAATAGCGTGTACGATAGCTCGCAGGTACGCTATGCAAAAACTCCCTATTGTATTGTGTTGTTATGCGCCTTTCTACGTTATCTGAAGAGATTTTCGTTGTTTTAGCTGTAAAATTTTAACGAACGGTTTTAAATATAATTCAATTTTAGCATTATACCGAGCTCTGCACTACACTTGCTGAGATGGAGAGTCGGTATTTTGAGAACGGTAACGCACCGTGCAACTGGACTAATTACTATTAACGCAATTTTATGCGTTATGCCATGGAACTAAAATCCCTGCTGTCTTATGGTTGCAGAAAGCTTGACTCGATAATGGGCCAAAATTATGACGTCAGACAAGAGTCCGTTACATATCTCGTCTGGTTTTACTAATACTATAACTGTGGTAAAATATATAAACATTTTGGGTATTCCACAACTAACCTCTTTTGAGAAAATTTATGTGGTTAGTCGCCGGTTAATGCTAACCGCTTTTGACCGAATTGTAGCGATATAAACTATCCCATATAATAGGTCGATCGCATTTTCTTAACTTTGAGTTATTGTGACTAAATACTTACTGCAGTTCATTCCTTCAGCAACAGCTGAATCTTGGAAGTGATTGTATAACGGGCTCTTATCTTTCCAAGCACAGAATGTCCTGTGTACAAAAGGAAAGCATGACGATTAAACGCGTATCTCAAAAACAGGAGTACAAATTGATATAGAATTTTATACCAATCATTGCTCCACAGATTTGATCTAATGCTTGAATCAGAGACACAATTTTTAAAAACGGTGTTAGATATCATATGAAAACTGTGTACAACACTTACTAAATTGAAAGATGTTTTTCTTTGTAAATATTGAACCATCGAATTATTATTGAGAATATAGTGCAAATTTTTTTTCTTTTTGTTTTATCCACGACGTGAGAGATAGTTAATTATCAAAAATACACTAGCGAATAAAAAACCATGTGCTAGACGTATTGGATTTAATTAAGCAAAATTGTCTCTTTTTATGTATCGCAGTTACTCTAATTTTTGTGTTTATAATTGATAATGACTAATCAAACTAGAAAATGAATCATGTTTACACATCGATCGGTCGTGTACAAACATCCTCATTGAGCTTTGTTTTGTGTAAAAGTCCCTGCTGGATTCAACAGCAGCTACTATGCTTCAGATTCTTTAATCAGAAGTTGAGAATTGCTGAAACGCAAACCCCCTGTTCGGGCGAGCATTCAAACCAACCTCGGAGAGGGAGTCACAGATTACGTTCCTCTGTTTATTTCACTTCTGCAATTAATCTCATCCAAAGTGTTTAAATATTGTTTAAATGTGTATTTAGGGTTTTTATACAAGTTGTTTCTGGACATGGTGATAAAGGCCCCATTCCAAGAGAACGTCCCTCATCTGAATTCCGGAAGTGAAGAGTGAATCAGTGTTATCTGCTAAACCAAAAATATTCGCTTCATAACACAAGATTGGGTTATGAATATGTATTTACACGCCGCGAACCCTTCTACCTGCGGTATTTCCGCTTGGCGCTCATCTACAGGTTTTTATATTTGACTGTTCTATGGAATGTTTAACACTGAAGTAATGCATAGCTCTCGCACTTGATGACTATGAAATGAAAACTGGCTTATTTTCCAGTAGAACGGACGCCGCTCTGTAACATTTGGATAGGGTCAACTGAGGGAAAATATTGACATGTTTGAAAGTTAGGAACATACGTACGGCACATGCGTAGACTGCTCCATCCTTTTTAAGACAGAGACTTTCTCGTTGGATGGTCCCTCTATGAACAGACATTTGGCAAGGTTCAAATTAAGAGACAGTGGAGAGTGTGATGGGGGAAGGAACAGTAGAGCACTAGCTCTGGAATTGTGCGCTCTTTGCCGTTGGGAGAGTGGAATATATCACGCATATTAAGGATAAGCGAATACCAGCTGTGAAGGTAAGTAAAACAATGATAGATAGTAAAGAAAAACTAAGACTTCCGCAAGACGAAGGAAAATGGAACATAAAGGAAGGTTATCGAGTAGGCTACAATAAACCTGCCTCCTCACGTTGGGAGCAAATAACACCAAGAGGGTGCAAAGTAGCGCCATTAAGTTGAAAATATGGTAAATGAAACACAACAGCACTAATGATGGAAAGTAGAGAGGAAATAAAAAGCCAAAGGATAAAAGTAAGCGAAGAATCAAGTTAAATGTCATAAGATGGACTTAAATAAATAATAAATCAATGCCTTTTTGAGGTGAGACTCCGACCAAAGTCTGATCTTCCTCCTAGACACATTGAATAAAAAATTTCAGCTTTTACAAAATTATTTTCAGTTAGAGGGTATATATATTTACTACTTGGAAACAAGTTGAAGGCAATCCCGGTATTAAACATAAAGCGCCTTACCAAAATATACAAAGATGAAATTGTTAATAATAAATATGACGTAAAGCGTTGTACTTTAAAGGACTAATAAATCAATCATTATTTTTACTGTTGAGTACTCACTGTGTGCCTTCCAGTCTGGTTTGCACAGGTGCATAGCCTCCATCCAGATCGCAAGCGACATTTGGCAAACGAACTCTGTTGACCCCGTGTGCTTTATATATGCGTTCTAGATCTGCAACGGCTTCCAACATACTGTCACACACGCGACGGTATGACGTCCCCACAGAGTCAGCGTCATCTGCAAACGCAATCCATCTATTTTAACTCACAACTTCCGAGTACCTACTCGTGGAGGAGTGTTTGCATCGTCAACGGTCAGGTGAAAATTGCGACGGACCGAGACTCGAACCCGGAACCTTCTGTTATGGCCGCAGGTGTGCTGTCCACTGCACCACCCACCTCGACTCCCAAGTCCTCACACAACTCCAACCAGTCAGTTCCTGTGAGCCTGGGCCACATCCCCCTCCAGGGGATAAGTGACCAAAGGGGGCTCCAATGCTGGTAGCACTTAAATCCAGTTTCCACGTACCTACGCGTCGGATGCCAATTTTAACTCACAACTTCCGAGTACCTACTCGTGGAGGTGTGTTTGCATTGGAGCCGACTGTGGTCTCTTATCCCCTGAAGGGGGATGTGACCCAGGCTCACAGGAACTGAGCGGGTGGAAGTAGCGTGAGGACTTGGGAGTCGAGGCGGGTGGTGCAGTGGACAGCACACCTCCGACCATAACAGGAGGTCCCGGGTTCGAGCCCCGGTCCGTCGCAATGTTCACCTCGCCTCTATTAAAATCCCCGAGAAATGCTGTTTGAAAGGAAAAATTATTCCATAAAACGTGTCATCAAAGAAAACCAAAAACGTTTTTTTGGGTGGGGGGAAGTTGAGGTTTACAGCAGAATGCGCTTGAAATATTTTATTTGGAGTATTATTCATTTTCATGGCTATTGCTCTAATGCTTCTTTTTTCTTAAGAGGAGATTTTTATATCTCAATTTCATCAAATAAATTTCCTTTCAAGAACAACTTTCTTTAATTCCGGGTGAGCGATTTTGAAAAAACTCTAAATGAAAATGTAATCAGTTTTCCTAATTTCATTTTCACTATAAACAATTTAGAAAAGCATTCAAAAACAATATTCTGGATTGAAAATGGTTTAAAAACAACTGCGGTAAGATAACTATTTAGGCGTAGATCGATTTCGAAACGCGCTGGAATGGCATGTAACGATATTCTTTATTATGTCCCCAACAAATTAACATTTAGTAACAATGGAAAGGTGGTAGCCCAGCATCGCGCGTTCGTTGTCACGGAGTTTTATCAAAACGGTTGTTTCTTCAAACAGGCGTGTCTTGCTTTCCTCATCCATTTTCAGATTTATCGTAATCGGCCGATCTTCAAAAGTTAATTATGAATCCATTTTCATACCAGAATAAATTTCTTGAATGCTTTTTTATGTATTTTAAGGAAGTGAAAATTAAATTTGAAAAGATTGATTACATTTTTACTTACAGCCTCTTCAAAATTGCTTTTTACTGTACCTCACACTGTATTTCAATCGTATACTGGAATCGGTGATTGATGATCTGACGTAAAGTTGTGAGAGAATACCATTTATAGAAGAAGACGCTCTTACATTACTGATAAGTCATTTGAAATTTAAACGTTTAACAAATAATTCAAGACTTGTAACTTTATGTTGGACGAATGCTGCTACTGCTATATATTTTGTGATATGAAGTATACGTCCATTATAAGATCGTAAGTCTTTATTTATTTTTAATATATAATGTACGTTAATCATAGTAGAATTAAACATTTAATGGATAAACAGAAGATACAAAATTGAAGTGAAAACAAATGAATACATCGTCGGCAAAATAATTGAAGAATGAAAATATGGAGCTTCATACTTACAGCAAGGAAGAGCTTTCATGGCTTCATGTGGTACGACACTTCCTTGGGGTTTCCCCGTGAGAGTTTCAGCACACCAGCACACTCCAGCAGCGCATTGTAGATCTTCGAAGGACCCATCGTTGGTACATCGTGGTGCATCGTGCAAGCGACCTGCTTTCTCCATGTGCCAGCCGGCGACGCTACAAGCTGTCACAAAATGCACATCGACTTAGCGTAAAAAGATGAGAATAGCAAGTGATGCTAGTACATCAGAACAAGGTGGTATTAGTGTTCTTTCTATAGAGAGAGACGACACCTAATTCCAAGGAGTACCGAGTAGATTCACATATTTCGGCGAATCATCTCATACCAAAGAAGGTCCAATATGGCCGTCCTTAGTTTTTGTTAACGTTGGTTTCTCACGCATGGCCACCTCCGTTTGTAGTATTTGTAAATGGGAAATGTAGCGTGCTATTGAAGCTTATCTACATGTGGTGATAGGAGGTAGGAATTGGATGGTAAGCCATTGTTAGTAAATGGACCGTTTAGCTGGATTTACCAACAACTTGGCCCATGTGGAGGGGTTAGTAATAGAGTTATTGATAGAAATTCAGAAAATAAATGAAATTTCCGTAAATACATAAGTCACCCTCTACATTTTTTTTATTAAATTAATTCTAAATTCCACAATCAGTTCGTCGCATTGAATTCAGAATCAACACTTCGCTCAACACAAACGGCTCCGAGGGATTCATCTTACCAAAAGCTACTCAGAGAAGACACGATGCAGATTGCCGGTGTAGAGTGGCCGGGGAAGAGTGTTAACACGCGGTGGATATTTCCCCAGTACTGGGATTGGGTTACCGTCAATGTACGCGACAAGCTGAAAATAACGTGGGGACCATATCCATGGTTTAACCGAATAAAACAGGTGCAGACTTTAGGGTTTCAATGTGCTGCGGTCCTTAACAAGAACTGCAAGATCCCAGTGCGCCATTAATTTGACATTTGTACTCGAAAAACGCCACAGCGAAATTACAGAAAACACTACGGCACTCAGATTGCGAATAAATATAAGAAAGTTATCTTCTCGTCAACAGAAAGAGAATGTAGACAGACAGAGTGACTCACCGCATGTCATTTTACTGTCGGAGCTGGCGAAGCCATGAAGCCGAAAGCCATCTGGTGACCAGCAGAAGCATCGGTTTTCTTTGCATTGAACGGCTGCAAAAGTGCCATCTCGCTCGCATGATGGTTTCCAAGCACTACCAGTGCTCTCAGAAATATTGACGGCTTTTGTGCAAGGTCCTGCAAACACAACTCTCAGAAAACATTTCGGCATGTTACTCCACGACACACTTATAAAGGAACTTGATTACAAATAGGTTTTATTAAAGTGCTTTATGAATACGAGGGTTGTCCAGAAAGTAAATAACGTTTGGTCATGAATAATTAACGACTATAGATAACTTTACAAAATGTTATTTATAATGTGACATGACCTTGACTTATTTTTCATTCCGTTCTCCATAGCGGTGAAGGCACTTATTATAAAGAGGAATAAGTTCATTCCTACCGCTGTAGTACTCTTCTGCCGCCAACGTTAAATCCAGAACCAGAGACGAGGAATGTTGTCTGAAAAGGTGTTTCTATCCACGACAACGCCGTGACTCATCCATCTGCAAAATCATAATGGGACCTGCGACGTTTGAAGTGTTAAATGTTTAGACATCCCCCTTATATCCCTCTGGCACCAACTGATTACAACCTGTTCCCCAAATTAAAGTAATTTTTGAGTGGGAAACAGTCCGCAAATGATGAGGAACTAAAAAAGCAGTTATATCCGGGCTCAAGTCATTGGCGACAGAAGAGTTCAATAGTTGAATAAACAAACTTGTTCCTCGTTGCAATAAGTACCCCGACGCTATTGTGACTACATTGAAAAGTAGTTCAAGATCCTGTAAAATTGTAAATAATGTTTTGTAATGACTTCTTTAATTATTTTATACTTATGCCCAAGCGTTTTTTACTTTCCGGATGACCTACGTATTTACCAAAGATAAACAAAGAAGAAGATGCAAGTGAGTGTGGATCAAGTGTAAACTATTCTGAACATCATTCGTGGGATTGCTCGATATATGGTTCGGAAAAGGTGGACTATACAGGAATATATAGTGTCGGAGCTTTGAATAAGGGTGATCAAAGAAAATTAATTTGAATGGAAAAGGAATTGATTGATATCAAGAAATTATATCATTACTAAAACTAAGGATGGCAGAGATGACAGGAGAACGGAAGATAGAAGATACTGTACCTGTCATCTTGCAACCACAGACGGGACTATCAAAGTAATGCGTTGCCATAAGATATAGATGGGACGAATATATGAAAAGAAGATGTCATGCAAATAGTGTAAAATCCTAAGAACCACGGAATTATGCAAGCATATCTGTTTTAAGATCTTCAGATATTTTATACGAAGGTATGTGAAAAATTTGCTATCAGATGACCTGAAGGGTCCGCACTTCAGGGTTATGTGGGAATGAAGTTGGTAGTGACCCTCTAAAAAACACTTCCCTTTACTTCATCGCTTCCCCCGGAACCGGCGTTAGGCAGTACTTCACGGGAACGGGAGAGCTAATCGCTACTCCGTGTTGTCAATAACAAACATTTGTCTCATTCTCTCCAGAAATCGTAGCTCTTTGATAGTGTATGCTATCCAGTTTGCAATTTTGCTCCAGTTATCAGGTGATTGTAACATGAGTTTCACGTTGTTTTCTGGTGACAGTTCTTCATCGAGTCTCTCAGAGAGTTCATTTCTATCGTTTTCAAAGTGAGGGCATTTGAAAATTGTATGTTCTGCACTCTCGGTTTCTGTCGGATATGTTGGAAGTAATGAGTTGTCATTAACTTTAAAGCGATGCTGATATGCTTTACAACACCCATACCCAGTTAGGAACTGGGTGACGTAGTGAACCAACCCACTGTGCTCTCTTGTGGCCCATATCTCAATGCGCTAGACGATAAGTCTATCGTCGTACATCTGACGACTACCATTTCGTTTGCCAAAGCGCAAATATCTTCTGCTTCTCTTCTGCAGTAATTGTGTGCAGGGAAACTTGTCCGTACTCCTTACCACGTCATAGATTCTGGTCCGCTCCTCTGCCAGAAGATGACATTGCAGCCAGATCGCAAGCTGCATCGTAGGACACTGTACGAAATGCACAAATGACCCGTAGTAGTACTCTACGGTAGGATGATCTGACCTTTCGTCCATACGCTTTGACTGCTAAGGAGTATGACCAAATCGGAGCGGCGTACAGTAAGATGGAAGCAACCATGCTCGAAAGTAGTTGTCGTCGGTCTTGCCGGTAGGACCTCCGACGTTGGGCATCAATTGCGCCAGTGCGTTAGCTACCCGTTATGTCTTCGCACTGGCATTGCAGAGATGCTTATGAAATTTCAACCTCTCATCTATTTGAATACCTAAGATATTACACAATGCTAGGACGAAATATCGAAGTCGCTGACTCTGAGAGTAATGTTCTCTTTGCCATTTGGCTGGATTAGAGCACTGCCTCCGTTTTATGGTCCGCAAGTTGAAGTCCAACTGATGCCAGCCACCGGTAAATAGTAGCCACGGCCTTATTGGCTGTGAGAGTGACATCCTCAAGGAATTTCCCAACAACAATCACTGCTATATCGTCAGCATAGACAACTGTCTTTGCTTCTTCTGGAAGTGGAAGTCTCAGAACCGCATCATACATTATGTTCCAGAGGACGGCCAAGAACCGAACCCTGGAACACCACGCCATAGACCCTCAAACAATGGTCAGTCCAATACCTAAGATGTCTTCTATTGAAGTAGTCGCCAATTATCTTCATTAGGTATTCAGGTACACCCAACAATTGCAGAGCATCCAATATACACTGCCATTTTGCGATGTTAAATGCATTTTTTACGTCTAGGGTAACAAGAGCACAGTACTTTTAGTTCCTCCTTTCCACCTTTTACCTTTAATGGCCGTACGAGCAGTGTTAATAACTACATCAATGTCATCCATTGTAGATCTTGATCTCCCGAAACCATATTGGTTTACGGAGAGACCATATCACTCTCCGTCAAGGTTTCCAGTCGGTTGCAAATGATACGTTCTAGTACATTACCAGCTGTATCCAGCATACAGATTGGCCGATAGGAGGACGGTTCATTTGGTGGTCCTTTTCCTTTAGGTATTAGGACGACATTATGCGTCTTCCAAATGGCAGGAAAATCCCTTCTCCCATACAGGCATTGTGTGTGTCCAGGAAGATCTTTGGTTGATTTTTAATGGCTACTTTGAGGACCTTGTTAGATATGCTATCTGGGTCGGGTGCTTTAGTGTCTTTCAATTTCTTGCAGGTCTGGAGTAGATTCTCTTTGGTGATTGGATCTACTGAAATTGGACCATCAGTGATGCTTTGCGCACAAATTTCAGTGGTCGTTAGTTGATTTGGAAATAGGTAGGTCCTATAATGTAGCCATTACAATTTTGTATTGCCTTCCCTGTGGATCACAGTCCTCCTCACTCCATAAATCTCTCCAATTACGCTTCTTGCTAATTTTAATCGTCTCTCACAGCGTTCGCCTGACTTCCGTATGTTCGTCGTTGAAACGATCATACCTTGGTCTCCCTCTTGCTCGTTGGGCGAGCCTTCGAGTGCGATGGCAATACCTCCGGAGTTCAGCTATTTCCTCACTCCATCAGTACACAGGTTTTCGGAAATTTTTTCCTTATCTTCTTGTCATTGATGCATCACAGGCATTCGCTAAACAGGCCATTAGTTGTTCAGACCTTTCATCCACATTTCCGGAAAGTTTAACATTGTCATCTAGCATGGCTATAAACGCCTCCCGATCCAAGGTGCGTATATTCCAAGAGACACCACGCCTCTTCCCAACCTTGTCACCCTTAACCCGTTACACAATAGCCTGGTGGTAACTATATGTATTGTAATATTTGATTAATTTACAATAAATAATCACATTTAATTGATTATTTTCGGTTCAAATATTTTAAGCGAACGGCTGCCACGACAAGGAGCGGTAATGACAAAGGGAGAGAGATTGTTCGACCGTTGGGAAGAGTTCACTCACTCCAGCAACAAATGCGTGTAAAGACCGTTGAAATGTATTTGTCTAGTGAAAATAACACGCAGTTCTGAGGAAGAAGAGCAACAGATATTCGCAAATCTTTAAAAGAGAAAAGAGGTCGGAATAATGTGTCTTTTATTGGTAAGTAGAAGGGTCTCATTTTTGGTTATGTTTTTGAGATTAAATTTAATGAGTTAATTTGTATATGACGCGTTTTCCTTAGTAGGAACCCTATTATGTGTTTTTCTTTTAATTTAAAATAAAGGCACGAACCCAGAGAAGAAATGACTAGCCGTGGATCTGAGGTTTAGGGTGAATGTGTGCGAGCCCCTACACCTTTGTTTTAACCCATGATCATTCTTTTTTTTTCTCTTTTTAATTTTCTATTTTGTTACAATTTGGCGCCCAGAACGTGGGGATTGCTCCATTCTAACTCATTCTTTCTCCCTCTTTTTTCTATTTTGTTACAGTATAGAAGGCTCCTTCTTTCCAAGACACAATTCATCTACCGAGGCAGTCACACGCAAAGATTAAGAATTTAACTGTTACCGTTTTTAACAAAAGTAGGAGTGTATCCTACATTTACAAGAACGAGGTCGCCAGTGGCAAATGTGTCCAGAAGCGCTTGACCTCTCTTGTTAGTTGTTTTATTTCCCCAGACTGTCGCCCAAGCATTAAAGTCGACAGCGATGATAAATGGTCGTCGACCTCTGGCATCTTGGATCACCTGGTCCAATAAGGTCTTATATTGGTTAAGTAAGACATTCGTATACGCTGTAAACGAGTATACCATTTACCTTCGTCCAGACGTAGCCATCACAGTGTGTCTGCACATATTCTTGAATGCGAAGGTCTCCACAGACCCAGATGGCCGCGCGGTATGTTGCGTCAGACTTCCATTTTGGCGAGTCTATTTCGTTATATTGCTCACAAACTATTGCAATATCAGTGTTTTGCTCAAACACTGTTTGCATCAATAGGTCTTGTGTTGCTTCGTATTGGTTAAGATTAAGCTGGATAATCTTTATCGTACGTTTCTCTGCGCAACGATTAAGGCTTCATGGAAAAACGGACAATTTGGACCTCCCGAAGCATGACCTTTGTCTACTATTTCCTGACAAAGGAAGCAGTTTGGAGACTTGACGCAAGTCTTCGCCTTATTGATTTCTCTCCGCAACGATAGCAGGTATTCGTCCTACCAGGCCCCTTGCAAGTCCGAACAATGTGCCCGGAAGTCCAGCACTTGTAGCACCTGGATACGGCAAGCTTCTCCCGGACTCGACTGTTCACCCAGCCAATTCTGATCTTCCTCAGATCAATAGCCTTGCGAGAAAAGTTTGCCGGAAGCCTAACTACAGCTGTGTGAGTGCCGACATACGCTTTGCAAAGGAATTTGACAACCACTTGATCATCCTCAATACCTTCAAGATTTTTCAAAATCTCCGTTAGGATGTCCTCTCCTGTAGGGAGCTCATCGAGGTCTTTGAGTTCAAGAGACACTTTAGGGGTCAGGGTTTTTACCTCAGCTACCCCCACAATCCGCTTTCTCGAATTTGGGTAGCCTTCTCTTCTTCTTGGCTTCAACTATCTGCCAAACACTTTCCTATTGGACAGTTTGCGCTACCATTCCCATCTCGTTGGTGGTCACGGGCATTTCTGAGGTCTGGAATCTTGGGTGGTCGTCCGACTGTTGCTTAAGCACGAAAATATTTTTCTTTTTTTTTCTCCTTCTTGAAGTCTTGAAGGCTTCTTGTTGCCTGTGCGACGTCTGATTTTCTCTATCTTCAGTCGCTAGGTCATCACATGTCAGTGCTGCCATGACAGCTAGTTCATCGAAGCAACTATGAATAGATCTTGTAAATGCCTGGATTTCTCCATGCACATTCTTCTTTTGTTTCACGAACTCATGTAGCTCGGTTTTTACCTCCCCAAGCTTTAAAAACTCCCTTTGACGTTTATCCTCTCTCTCTGTCTTGTGACACCTTTGGAAGTGTATCATCTATCACAACGCTCGGCAAGGGGATACCCTCTTTTCCGACACCCTCGTCTGCCACAATCTCCTCAACATGACTTACAGAATTAGAATTAGGTACATTTTCCATAATGTTTTCACGAGAAGCTAGGGAATAACCGTCCACCTAGTCAGAGCCCCGCATGTCCAGGTAAGGTTTCATAATATGGGAGGTCGGCAGGTTTTCCATAGGCTCCGTTTGCGATGCAGAATACCACCTGCACCATCCAGGCCTCGGCACGGGTCGCTTTAAACCTTACCTTGGGGTAAGATTAGAGAAAGATTAGAGCAATAAGTAGGAAAGACAAACCCTATCCCTCGAAACCTAATAGCGTCGGGGTTGTAGATAACAAGAGTTGGCCAAGAAAGGCACGATAGGAAAGCAAAAAGTGAGTATCAAACACAAGTAAGTGGAAGAAATGCTTAATACAGCTCGGGAACCCGTAGTTGCTACCTACGAACTCCCCAGATGGGAGTCCCTGAAGGGAGATTGTGGGGATGCAGGAAGGGTATGGGGGTTAGGAAGGTCGATGCAAGATACACTTATTCTGGCTCCTCTGCTGGGACCTGTACGGCAAGGGAGACCCTACCAGCAGTTACACCATCACCTAACGCGCCAAACCACGTCTATCACCGCCTAGCAGAATGTTACAACTGCCACCGTCATAGCCCCCAGCATCATCAAAGCGCACAAGCCCTCACCACCCGCACGGACAGTGCTACATCAAGGTGGCGTCCCAAGGGAGGGAGGATCCTCAGATATGTAAACATGTGTATGTTTGACACATCGTATAATCCAAAATGTTGACATTTAACAAAGTGTTATAAAAATGAAGGGATAGGGTTTATCTCTAAAAAATTAAATGATTCCATACATTTTAAGTTGAATTAAAATAATAATCGCATTACTAAAAAAATTATGATTATGAAACTGTGAACTAAAAGAAGTATTCCATGTTACATCAGAATATTTATGATTAAAATACCTTTCAATGGTTACTATACTAAGCAGAAATATATATCGCACTTCAGTTATTCATGGCTTTACCTTTGCAAACGAACTCCTCCTTATCAAGATCAGCTTCGCAAGAATATCCGTCTTTGCAGGGTACTCCATCTGGATCACAAGGTTCATCTGCCTCTGTAACAAATGGCGAAACAATTTCATTTTGCTTGGTTCCTTAGCAGCATCTCTTTCGTATTATATTATTGTAAACAAATTATATTGAGCTGTAAGGGATAGCGCGGCGATCAGCTAAGTGAGACTGTACTCGTATTTGAGCTAAGTGAGATGAGATTTCACTGACACTGTTACATTAACACTAGTATGCTACATAGAATACGCGATAAAGTTCTTAAAAATGTGTTTATATATAATTGTTCTCAATTTCAAATATAATAAAAACTTTTCTTTCACAAAACATTAATTTGTTGTGTTTTGTAACATGAAACGTTACTCTGTAAGGATATTTTTTGTTCCTTGGCTAAGCAAGTTTCGTCACCACGAAAGTTGTAAATAAGGAAATGAGTTTTCTTTTTGCTCGAAGTAACTCAACTTTTTCTGTGCGGACTCTAGTTTTCCTGTAAACGTAGGTTGAATTAGAGACAAATTATTCCAGAGTGTGCCAGACTCAGATGCGTTTTGGTAACTGTTCTAAAATTTGTGTTTCGTATTACAGAGGTTTTTTTTGTAGCAAGATTTATTATAATGTAATGTAGCGAAGTCATCGGGAGTCCCATAATCGCATTTCTCGAACTAAAAATTATTTGCTACTCACTGAATTTTTGTACATTAATAGTAACAGATATAGATAATGTAAACGTAGGCTAAGAGGTTAGAGACAACATAAACTTGTTTGTCCGGGACAAACAGGTTCTCAATAGACAAAACTACCAACATTCCGGCCATTCTGTTGTGGCCTTCTATAGGGCAAAGTCAGAGTCGTACATACCCAAGACTGTTGTGCTCTGCAACAGAGGGATCATCCCACCAATTGTGATCATGGGCTCTGAGGCAGAGGCTGATTTCTGCGCCACTAGCGATAATTAAAAATGTTAACTGCCTGTTATAATATCGACCGAATATCAACAAACGTATATTTAATAGAACACAAAAAAGTTATTTAACAGCTAGTTATTATTGCAAAATATTAAAATTATTCGGAAAATATTGTTTATAAATCGTAACAATTAAAATTCGAGATTAATTATTACAATAGTATTAATGAGACCGCCACACTCAGGTAAAAGTCTAGAGAAACATTCCCTTAAAATCCACCCTCACCCGAAGCAAAACTAGACAAAAACCCAGGTCAGGATGGACATACGACAGGATAGTAGATAAAACACATCCAGCTATAGTAAGTTGCAACGAAATGTTTTGTCAACTACAAAAACACTCGGTCCTCCAGCCATCTGCAGGAATAAATTCGTTGACGATTGTATAACGAACGGAATAATATGCCAAGCTTTGAACTGATTCCATCCACACGAGATTTTGGCAGCGCTCTCTCTAGTTTTCAATCTTCATCATTTGTTCCTTTTTTAAATTAAAATAGTTGCCCATGAGTCAAGAGAAGAAAACATTCTTCATTAAATATTGTTACATCATTTCGTCAAAGACACCAATTCTTTGTTTACAATTGTACAAACTTGTAGGTTTGCATATTATTAATTTATAAAAATACTAGCTGATTACCCGGTATGGCCGGGATATTTCTTAGACTAATCTTCTTTTACTGAAGAAAAAATGAAATCTATATATACTGTAAGATCAAAATACTTTTACTTACTGGTTTTTAAAAACATGTGCAGCTCCCTAATTTTTTAATTTATTTCTAAATGTTTAGGCAGTGTAAGCAAATATAACTCTCTTTTTCCCTATTGTATCGACATTTATTGTCAAAAATCGTTTCTATGTTTTTTTCCATTCATTTTTAAAATTAAATTCAGCCTATGTTCATCCTGAACATGTTAACTACCTCCTAGTCAAATTTCATCACGAACGGTTCTGTGGTTTAGTCGTGATTAAGTAGCAAACAGACAGACTCACTTTCGCGTTACGCATTTATATTTGAGTATGGATGGATGATTTTACACATTTAAAAAGATATGAGTTTGCACATTTGTAAACTCTGATCTTAAAAACTGAAAGGATTATAGGCCTTTTTTTCAAACGAAGCGGAACGATTCAATTTAAAACATAGAAAATGTTTAAGTCTGACGAATAGTTTCACTATTTTTATCAGATGTTAAAGAAACCTCCTCTGGCGAAATCATCTTCGGGTATTATAGCCCTTTGGTCTCGATATGACAAGTAAAACCGGCGGCACTCGTAAATTGTGTGAAAACGCGTGAAAGAGATCAGAAACTATTTTTAATTTGTACTTTGCACTCGTGAGTTGAAAATCGCGGTATTTTTGGCGAATGCTCTTTGTTNTAGGCTAAGTAGAAATTAACATAAAATACAATTATTTTCTACTATTACAGAATATTAATATTTATTTAGGCTAGGGTTATTAGATATCTATGGTAGGAATTCTGTTATTTTACTTTTATTTTATTAATTTATGTCGAGGTCTATATTTATGGTAAAACAATGTAATATGATGTTTGATAGTTTCCTTCATCGTAGGTCACCTTCTGCACCTTTGTTCTAATGATTACCTGCAACTATGCTGATGGTAAATTCACATTTTATAGTTGTTGTCGCAATTTGCCCATAAAGAGCTGTCTCAAGAAAACATCTGGAAATGATTGTAATCTATTTTTAATTTTTGCTCACCACTTGCAAATGGTAATTGGGTTTGTTGTGACAGCAGCTATGTTTTTAACACAATAAGAGGTATAAAGAAAGAGCAAGATTCAGATTGTAATGGTAAGAGTAAAATTGTTTCCGAAGTATTAATTTCTAATACCAGTAGTTGTTTACACATTTATTAAGAATAAATACTCTTTTGCGTATTGTCACGATCTGTCGAAGCCGGGAAAATTAGCTAGTAATACATAACAAAAATGTTCAGGAGGCGCCTCCTATGAAACTTTACTAACATTAAATATAACCCAAGGAAAGAAAAACGTGAACGCGAACCGTCAGTGTTTACAGGTTTTTATGTAAAGTAGTAGCAGTAAATAAGTATATTGTCCTCAACGTAGTCATAGGCAGACTCTAACTGCTCTCTTGACAATAAATCACTAATTGCTTTATTTATTGCTAGTCTACCTGGCTTGATGTGGGTACATACTTGTACACAGTGAAGCCAAAGATTTTACTTCGCCATCATCCATAAGAGTAATGATAAGTGTACATCGCGTATCGTGGCAGTACTTTCGCATTTCTTTCAACTTTAATCTATTGCCAACATCGGTTATCAATTCATTGGCTATTGTGGCGCTATTCTGTTCTTTCTGCATCGAGCGTGTGGAACAAATATTACCATTGTGTCTTCGTTTGTAATGATTACACGAATATTACCTTGTATCTTTGTAATGTTTACACTCGTACTTTTTACGGCAAAACTTCACTTTTGAACCACTATTAATATTTATACGCATATTTGTTAAATTCGTAGAAGTTGGCAATTCGTGTTACGCAGCCATATTGCATTACTTTCGGTAAAGTTACATGATTTCAAGTTATAAAAGGCAACATCCCTGAGCGATCACCGTCTCGCGTTTATTCTAAAGCTGATCGGTTTTCTTATACCACTAGCCCTGCACATTATGAAAATAAAATATAGGACAATATTATGAAATTTTAGAGAAATTATTATAAGTGGACAATGGATGACAAAAAGGAATCTAACAAATGAACTAGTTAGGGTGTCGTTGGTTCGATGGGACAAGGCGGAAGTGTGAAACAAACAAACAGACCTAAATTATCGATAGAGGAATGGGAGATGGTTTCTGCACCAATAGGGGGCTGTAGAAATACTGACAGGCCATGGTATATTTGGGGAACACTTTGTCAGGACTGGGAAAACGACAGATAATACATTCATACGTGGCCATGGGGATGAAACAGTGGCACATGCGTTATGGGACTGTACACTATACGACGAAGAAATATGAGAGTACATCATACAACAAAATAGAAAAGGGCAGTACGACATGACAAAATAAGCGCAAAAAAAGACTATTCCAATTTCGAATTTTTTACACGTATTATGATACTATGTGTGATGCGCGATGCATGCAAGAATGCGACATGATTTAACTGAGCGCCTCTAGTAACGGAGGAGAGTTCTCCATGAGATGTAAAATATGGAATGAATTCAGCATCACATTGTTGAAGATGAGGATCATTAAAATGAAATAAATTAATAATAAGAGGAAGAACGGAGTGTCCAGGCGCGGTGGTTCAATTGGGAGTAATGAGCTTACAGTTGGACTCCAATTATCCGAACTCCATTCAGAGCTAATTATCCGGGTTGATAGAAGAAAATAATAAAGGGAAAAGTTGTGGGCAAGGAGTATTCATTTATCGCACACTATTTCGGGTCCATTCTCTTGCGGAACTAGTGTAGCGATAGAGTTGGCGAAGTCTTGGAATTTGACCGTGACCCCTCCAACCTGCAACGTTGTATACGCGACCACAGTCAGTGACTCTTTGTAGGTATGCCCTCTAGTGATTGCAAAAGAGTAAAATCTGTGTGTTTGGATTGTTGCCAAATTTGCGTCTTGTTTTGGGTGTTGCGTGTTTACGGTAAAATGGCGTCTAAAAGGAAACGTGTTATATAATTAAATAAATTAATAAATGTATTACGTTATTAATTGTTTTTAACTGAAAAATGTGAGTTACTTTTCAATTTCAACAACATATTTCGGTGACATTTTTCCTTTAATTTTTTCTGTTGGAAAAATCTAAGTATCCGGTTGTTTGATTATCCGGAAAAGGTCCAGTCCCTATTGATCTAGATAACTGGTTCCATTGTATTTTCATGCTTTGACACTCAGTTACTCACCGAATGGCACGACGCACCCGGGACAGCAGCCACAAACGCTGGCACCCTCCATGCGCACGGTGGGTTCAGGACACTCCATGTCATCAACCACGCAATGTCCTTGGTTCCCTTTCTTACATCGGAAGAGCCCCTCGCAATCCCCCGGCTCCTCTTGCGCTGGCGCCAATCCCAGCGCCAATGACGCTAAGAGCGTCGCCAACCAAACACGTCGCCCAGTCATACTGCACTGCTTCCTCATCCACTTCCACGTCGATAACAGGGGATTGATAAAGGACCATATTACGCCAGACAGATATAGCATCCTATCTGATTAGATAGATGGGCTGTCATACAAAACGTCAGGGCATCAAGATCCTAATCGAAGTAAAATCGAGTTTTACTCTAAAAGTCTGCTTGTTGCTTTGTGAGACTTTCGTTTTGGTCAAAGCGTTTATTCCTTGAGTGTTCCACTTATACATAATGCAATTGCATTAATGCATGTTTCATTCTAGAATTACATCGACTTTCTTTACAAATATGAGTTGATTCAGCAGATGTGAAATTAAATTAAACCAAATCTAAGAGCCAATAAGTCATAGCAGTCGTAGGAATAATTTACCTGTATCAAATATCATCACTATTATATAGTTCTTGAGAAAACAACGTCAAAAAACAAGTAGAAATACAACATTTCGCAGTGAAGACAGTCGCTTCTCCACTGTAAACAATTGAGCATTGTAAAAAACACAAAGTTAACTGATGAAAGGTCGTTGTCCAGAATTGTTGCCAAATATTTAGAACCTGTAGTGATATTTATTTCTTGACTGTATTTCTTGAGGAAGATGTGGATGTAATGGATAAAATTAACTGTAATTTTCAGTAGTTCATCAGGGAGTGAATAAACTAATAATCTCATTCAACGTTATTTTTACATTATTTGGAAGAGGATTCAATAGGAATATATTGCAGAGATATCATTGAAGTTACATATTTTTTCTTCACGTAAAATGGACGTAAAGACGAACCATTTTTACAAAATTCTCCATCCTCTATTGTTCGTTCCGATAGGGGTTCCCAAAAGCACGCAGAATTTCCATTCGGTCAAGTATGCCTTGTGTTCCCTGGCGCAAAGTCTGATGAATAGCCTTTCTTTTCGACGGCATGTAAATATATCCAATACCATATGACTACCACTGTTAGCATATTTTACAGCACAAAATAACAATATATTAAACAGTCAAAACTGTAATGGATTGCAATATTCATTAAAGTCTCTTCATGATTTTGAACTGTAGGTTGCGAAACAAAATTAATATGTCATGCAGTATATACCACAAGTAGGTTTTTGATTTCTGTATTTATTTTGTATACAAATGTGAGAAATCTAGCTTGCACTCTAAACTTAGTATATCTGGACCAAACTTCGAACGACGACATTCGAACTTTGTAAATATAAGTGAACGAATGAAGCTCAAAAAATGTTAACTCGTAATTTACCCTTAGTGTAAATAAATAAATTTTTTTTTGTGAAAAATAGCAGTTGCGAACTACATATGACCTCGTGAGGGATATTAAGTAACTAAGTTACTGTTCGGAAACAAGCAAGGGACCATCCCATCAATTCCGATCAAGGGCCCAACGGCTGTGGCGGATTTAATACTTAATAATAACTTAATTCTTAATAAATACTTCTTCAATCAAATACGTACTGTTATCAATTTATTATTACAAAATGAGTCGTAGATATGATGTGCAGTCAAAATTCAAGATTAATCATAACAAAAGTATTAAAAGACATTCCCGCCTATGGAAAAATCCGCAACTACCTGGAGGAAAACCAAATAAAATCCGGGACAGGATGAAAGATAATGTACACAACCGCGTCAAGGTTGCGTACAGTTAGAAATAAACCATTATAAATAAAAAGGATAAAAAACAACATGCATAAAAAAGGAATTTAAGCAGTATCTAGAGTACTATATCAACGGCGAGACAAAGTATAAGAGAAATTAACATCACTTACATTATCCGAAATCATATGGAAAACAATATTCATTGGTTAATTGAATCTCTCATTAACTTCATTCATTAAAATCAGTAAATTCTTGCACATTATAGAAGCAATAGAGCATTAGAAATATTCTAAATTCTTTAAAATGTTTTAGAAAAATTAATGCTATAACTATTTCCTAAGTGAGTATAACTATTTCCTAAGTGTCGCATTTTCTAGGGGTTACTAAGCATTAATAAAAATATTAGCAAATAATTATTCAACAAGAATATTGGTTAAAGAATATACAATTAATTGAATAATAATCAATGCACTTTCAACATATATTTTCTAACAATAAGATTTTTTGCTGCCCAGTTGATAACTATTATCTTAAACTGCTATTTTGTTTTAACACTCGTATGTTTAACTATTGTTTGTTAATAACAGTTATTGCTCATCACTGGTATCGGATGCTCCTCCCGACGCAAACCTTGTAGTGGGTAATGAATGAACGACGTGAATGGTATGAGAGGGCCAAATGGTGTATGATTATTGTGATGGAATGAAAGGCAGAACCCACGGGGCTACCCCGAAATAAACTTCCGCAAACCCGCTTCATCCACAATTACATATTCTACTTGGATCAACTGGGATTTGAACCAGCATACAGAGGCTATCCACTGCGCCACAGATCGCCCAGGAACAAATTTGACCATGCATAAAATCTAATTCATCAGTTAATGCTTTCTTTGAATTCAAATTATAAAAATCCGACCTCACTATGCGTAATTAGTAGAAATATAGCTTTTCCGGTATGCGACGAGAGAGAGAGCCTGGCGAGTGAGTTTAAATAGCCATCAATTTTTTTATCTTATATACTTAA
This sequence comes from Laupala kohalensis, assembly GCA_002313205.1. NCBI lineage: Eukaryota > Metazoa > Arthropoda > Insecta > Orthoptera > Trigonidiidae > Laupala > Laupala kohalensis. The sequence continues at coordinate 35,612 of NNCF01127499.1, read as the reverse complement.
TTTATAAAATTTGACTGAAGTGTAGAAGAAAAAGGTTTTTAAAACCCCTTTTCTTTAAATAAAAACTACTTAATTAAAAGAGGAAAATTATATGTCAAATACAATAAAAAAGTGTTATGTTAAATAATGCACTTTTTTTGCAACATTAAATACCACCAAGAAAAGGATGGCGCCTTCATTTCTGGAAACTTTTGACCTTGTGAATAGTACCCTTACGTGGCAATGCTTTAGAAAAATATTACTTTATCATATGTCCTGCAAAAACTTATCTTCAACATGACGTGGTATTTCAATAAGACCTGAAATAAATAAATGAATGAGTGATTTGTTGTCAAAAAAGCAGATAAAAACTGCACATGACCACATGGAGGACAATGAAAGAAGAAAGCAAGGGACTATCTCATCAATTCCAATTAAAGGGCACAAAGACAGTTGCGAATTAAACATTTTTGTTCCCCAGCTCTGAGGATAAAATGATAAAATGCGTCCCTTCATTAAAAAATAAATTCGTATCCGCGGCCGTCCATAAATTCCTAACACAAAAGTAATAATTATTTAACATTCCTTCTCCCCTCCATAACTCACTTTTAATAATGCCTCTTACCCCCGCCTCTCCAATAATTACGTCACCTTAATTACCTACCCATAATTAGTCCTACCTCTCCTCCCCGTTAAAATGTTGCTTTTCAGGATATATGTGGGGACAAACTTGGACATACTGTTGCTCGTTTAATTGCTGGTTCCTCATTAATCTGTGCTCTGAGAGGTTGCAACGATTACATCGATTACAGCGACAAACTTCGAAGTTTAAAGAACCTTGTATAAAAAAAGCTTATAAAGCAGCGTTACGTTAAGCCTAAAACCCCCTACCGTATCACAGCATAACATTATCCATTATCAGAAACCCCTATACTTCCCAGGGAGCGTTACGCAATTTATGGTGAGATGTCGGTCCCTCACAATCAGATAGATCCCTGAACCCTCATCTCGTACGAATTTTTATTTTAATATTTACTTTCTGCTGCGAGCTATTTTATTATTTGCCTATTGCTTATCGTGTTTCCAGATTCATTTATAAATACTTTTTGAACTCACAGATGGTCTGTTGTTACATGTTCTAAATATGAATTTAAGTATGCGTACATTTTTTTTAATTCACGTTCAACATGGTCATATTTGTATGTGAATCGTTGTTGAAATGTCAATAAACATTCAAATCCCCTCTACTAGAACTTGAGATGCATGTTATAGCTTTTCACTCTGCAGTACAGGCCGAAATTCACGGAACAGAAATGCGGTGGATTCAACAAGTACTAATCATGCTAACACCAACCATGCAACTTCAATGAGAATCTTCGTTTGACAGTCTTATCTCAAGTTGAAATTATCTCCTACCGCCAAACCTTTTGTTTTTTTTTAAGGTGTTCTTAATGCTCATCTCTATATTCGTAGGCGTTACTGGAGAATGTTGGTTATCTGACTTGCACGATACGGTATGATTCAGAGTATTATCGAACGTCAAGAATTTGAGGTTGTGATCGGGAAGATAGTGTTACAATCATGAAATAATCGGAAAAAAGATTGCTCAGTATTCAAATTATTTGAACTGAAGCGGGATACTTAAAATGAATGTTTGGTGAATGATACAACCATACAATCTTGGGTGCAGTATTTTTGTATAGTACTTTTTTACGATTTCTGAAGAATGATGTCATTCGTTTAATCGTTCATTGACAAGAATGTCAAGTGGCTCGAAAATATTTGGAGAGATTAGTGATGATAATCTGAGATGAGCGTTTATTCTAACCTGTGATTGTTTTGTGACCTATAATTTTTAATTCTACCATGGATGGAGAAGTTGCACCATTTCCTTGTCTCAGAGGTAATTATTTTTTATTTAAATAGATTGGTATTAATTTTAAATTGTGTGGGGGAAAGTGACATTTCAAAGAAAGCCTAGTTTTTTGCTATAGACCTATTCTCATCATACTGCTTTTTCTTTTTTTTTAAGGTAATAGTTCTTTTGTATTATCCTAGAATGCTTGGTTCAACTGAAAATGAATGCTGTTAACACTGATAATGAATGCTGTCAGTGGATGCAGGTTCATTATAAATCATGAAAACTGCATTCTTTTCATTCTTACAGTTATCGCAGATAATTAAATTTTTATTATTCATTTAACTGTTAGAAGTTAAACTGATCATGCTCCTTTATTTTTGTGAAGGAAATAAAAGTCATTGAGGTTTGTGAAGAAAACGAACAATTATTATTTTGTCAGTTTTTCAGAATATTATCGCTGTTGTGTGCTATATATTTGGTTCATTGTTCCCTTTATATTATAATACTCACTGATTAGTGTTTGTATTAAAAATTTTTGAGTCAATGAATGAGCTCAACTCACCAAAGTAAGTTTGAATGGGAAATAAAACAAAACTCTCATTACTGTCATTTCTTGGAAAATTCTAATTGTTCAATCTTGTATTATGAGTGTTTTGGTAGGGCTAATGTATTTGTTAATAGGTGTGGCTCAAACTAAGCAGATAGAATGCTCTATTTTGGGAGGGTATTATAAGTGTTAAACAGATAATATATTTTGTCATGTTAATTGATATAATGAAAATGAATATCTTTTCTTAGTGTTTCTGTATTCAGGGGTATATTTAAAAATTAAATGTGATCAAAATCGACGTGCATTCCTGAACAACACTTGTTTTGAGTCACTTATAGGCATATATATATAATAATGTGTTCTGAACTGTTGTTTGTAGCAGTAGTCATGATTTGATTTTCACAATGTGTTTGGTGAAATTGTAGGTTATAATAATTCATTTATTTATGTGTAACCAGTCCAATACAATATTAATTGCAGTATGGTATCATGCAGATGTGGACAATACCACCTGTATGGGTGAACTATGTATAAAATATATATAAAACAAAAAATATTAATCCTGAAGTTAATGTGTTGGAAAGCACTGCTAAAAGAAAAAGATTACAAGGAGGGTAAATCGCTCCTACATCTTTTCTTTTTACGTCAACAAAGATCAACAAGATGAAAAGAAGAATTACAATTACTTCTGATATAAAGCAAAAACAATTAGAGCTAAGCAATATGAATTTGTTGTAAGAATAGCTTTTTTCAGTTTTCTTTTAAGCATTAAAACATTACTGGCTAAAGCTAATGGTTTTATGCATTTTAGAAAGTCTAATTTTTTTAAATCCAGACATCATTAGTAAAACTATTTTTAAGTTCGTCATAGAAAATTATGAGAGATTCCAATGCAAAAACCTGTTTTAAGTTCCAGAAATTGCAACAGGTAGCATTTATAGTTTTTGTAAGTCTGTAATTGTCATTTCTGTAGATTTCGTAGACCCCACCCCACTAGGCTACAATACCATAATAAGCAATATTTGGAATGATGTGTAATAATTTTTTAAAATGTTTCTCTTTGCATGTAATGTGACAGTCACTCCCTGAAATTTAAACATTGTTTTTTCCTTGTGCTCAGTGGTCTTATTTAGTGACCTGTGGCATGCCGAGTGCTTAGTCCTAACTTTGCGTGAACCTTACATCCTGTCAACACATTTTATGAGGAAAGTGAGTGATCTTTTACAGAAACAAGTATTCTATTCTGTTTTTACATACTTTCCAAATGAGAAAAGTAAATTTTGTAGAGGATGAATTTGAGAAAATATGGGCTAATGAGATGTACTAGTTGCTCAACAATACAGTTATAAGTCGGGAGCTTTTCTTCCTATTTTAAGACAGATTGCGATTTATTTTAGAATACTACATCAATTTTATGTGGTGTTTGATATTTCCTTTTGTGAGTTATGTGAAAAGTTTTTAAAATATTTATAATTCAAAATATTCATTCAGGAGAAATGTATGTAACCACTATTTTTCTCATACTGCCATGTAAAAATAAGAAAATAATTCGATTGTTTGTTGGAATATCGCCAGGGGTGGTAAGAAACAGTTGTGTTTTCTTAAAATAGTTTTCTTATTGATTTTAACCATTGACTCCAGTAATATTAAAGGAGAAAGATTATTTGGTGTCACTAATAATATTAATATACTTGTTATCTTTATTTTATTCAATAGAAAGCATGGTTAAGAAAGGTAGTGAAATACATTAAACATTAAACTTACTTAGCTTAATGTACTTGTAATCTTCATTTTTAATATGACATCAATGTAGGATGTTTCATTGAAACTTTCAGTCATTGTTTTAATTATCTCCTATCATTTAATTCTCTTTCAACAAAGTATCTGTCATTGTCATTCTAAGTTAATCTAATCTACAAGGAAATAATTACACAAATTGCAAAAGTATGTTCAAGAGAACATAATAAGAAAATATCGTAATACAGTTGAGTACTATAATGTCTTATCTTGTTAAGAAAAGATCTAGAAATCTTTTTTCTTTAATTTATCTTAAGTCAAGTCAGAAACAAGAAGGATGTGAAATAATGCAACAGGCTTTGGATACTAGTTCTGATCTAACAATAAACTCTTGTAATAGCTTTCGGCCAGGTGACAATGGCAATGTATACAGGGGTGTTGACCACTACACCACTTGTTCATGTTTCACAACTATATACCATTTCTATCCCGGAAGACCTGAGATTTTTTACTTTTGACTCCTTACTATTTCATTTTACTTGACATATAACTTAGGGGTTGGATTTCTCTTATTTTCTGTAGTTAATCCCATCCATTATCCTCTTATTTTATTGTGCTTCAGTTTTAACTTGTATCACTAAAGGATGCTCTCTGAATTCTGTATTATTTTTTGACTTCCTTTCTCTTGTTTTCTCCTACTATTTCTATTGTCAACTATTAATGTCTATGAATAATATGTTTTTCTTTTGTTAGCTCTTCATAAACATTGTTCATTACCAATTCCAATTTGTTGGGCTTGCGGACTGCTACAACTTGCTTTCATCTGAGCTAATTGTGTATAATTACATCACACTAAGTAAAAAAAAAGGTGTTATGTAATTTATACATAACTAGTTCTAATAAAGGCAGAAAAAATTGGTGGTCAAAATGTTGACTTGTAAATAGCAAATTCCTTTTTTTGTCTTAAATGTGAAAAATGAAACACAAATTATGCCTTTGCAACTAAATGTTTAAGTTTGTATTGTTTCTTTCGTTTTTGGTTCTTTTGCTGCCATAATGATTCTTGTATGTGAACTACATTAGCTTTTCTTTTCTCGTTAGTGGAAGTAAAAAACAAACAAAAAAGCTCTTTTTTCCCCAACTTTTAAGAGTACTAGCTGGGAAGGATGCAAATAGAAGACCTAAGATAGAAAACACTTTAATATAATTATTTATTTCTTTTAATTGTTATAGAAGTAATGCAATAAAACATTAATTTTTTAAATTGAGTTATAAGGAATTAAATTCTGTGCAGGATCATATAGAGGATAAGAAGCTGATTTACTCTCCAAAAACAAGCAAGGGATCATCCCATGATATCCAATGGTAGTACCCAAAGGAATAGTGGATGTGAAGGAATTCTATCTATTAATATCTTTTATATTTTTTTTAAAAGAATGATTCCTGAATGTTAAGACCCTTCTCGGCAAAGAGTAGTTGAAACATTCCTGTTCGTATTATAATCTAATCAACATCTCTATTCACAGTAGCCTACACAATTATTAATATAGTAAAATAACATTACCAAGAATTGTGTTAAAAAATCAATCATAATATTTAACTAGGCTAACTTCTGAATGAAATGTGCACATCAATAATACAATCATTTTCATTACATCTGAGTGCAATATGAGATGGGTGTACACCACAAATACAATTTTAAGAAAAATTGGGTTTTATTTTATTAAGTATAAGTTGCCATTAAAATAAAAACATTGAAATATTTTTGACAAACTATTTACTGTTCTGATTATACCACAATAATGTAAAGAGAGATGAAAAATTTATTAAACTGAAACTAATCACTATTGAAAACCTCGCTTTAAGTCGTTAATATGTGTATTATTACTAAATCTAGCCCGTGAAAAATAGTTATATAAATGAAATGAACAAGTTGAATGCTACAAAATTAATACTTATGTTTTTGAAGAAAAACATTAATCATTATCATCTAAAAAATAGTTTTTACAATACAAATACAGCATTTGCTCTTACATAAGTATTTTCACCCTCTTTATCTGATGCCCCAGTGCTTGTTTCCCTGCCTAATCACATGAAACATAGTCCATTCCTTTTTAAACGAAACATTTGACACTCCACTCGCACTGTCTCCAACTTTGTTTTAAAAGAGAAGCGAACACACATACCACATGGGCAAATACGTCACTTTATTACTCATAGGGAGCAGAACTAGGCAGGACTGTTAACAAACTCATTTTTGCATGGTGTGTTACATATCTCCTTCTCTTAGACACACTCTATTAAAATTGCTTCATTATGTGAATTTCATATTTTTGTTGTTGTTATATTTGAAATGAATTTATTGCTGTTGTTATTGTGACTCTTCATAGAGATGAATATTTTTTTAAATGTTTGGTTGAATGAAATATTCAGTTGAATTACCAAAGCCCATTCCAACTTTTGGTTATACTTGTTCTAAAAGGTAACTGTCAAAATTGAGGATTTCGATCTCCTTTCTTAGTAAAAAATATTTATATTTGAAAATATATATATTATTGGAAAATCTTATTCATGATCCATTACTAAAACAAAATCCTTTAAACCACTTATCCTTCAGCAATGTGGAAAAACAGAAGTTACTGATAGATGGACAATATTATATTTTTAACTTCATGAATAAGTGATTGGGTTTCTGGAAGATAGGGATTGCATTTTATATCAGTAAAATTTTTCTTTTTTTGACAAAATTTTTGAAACAGATACTTATTGTCTTGGTTGTGCAATGTTTTTTCCTTTTTTAGTTTCTTGTCTAATAATAATTATGATAATTAACTTTTGTGATCTTGTTTTATGTCCTCCTTGAGTTTTATATGGTTTTCACTTTTTTCATGATGGAAAAATGTCCTTATTCATTCCCATTTACTCTTTTGAAGTATGTTAATATATACTCATTGGGAGACCCTCCAAGTTTTCATTTCATCATTAATATTGTGATTTCTCTTTCAATTTAAGGCACACTCTGAGACTTGAAGTCCAGTACTAGATTTACTTTTTTGAAAATATGTAAAAATTTGAGAAAATATAAAAATAAATTTTGAAAATATGTAGGATTCCCTAAAATTTTAGAAAATATTTTTAAAAAAAGTGACAAATTAATTTGCAATCACCATAAGCAGATGCTCTCACATCATGACTGACATAAGAAAATGTAATAAATTTTTGAACACCAATATCTATCAATAATTTTTAAATACCATACTGACAGCGGTGGTCTAGTGGTAGTGTCTTCGCTTCCACTGAGCGGTAGAGCTTGGGTTCAAACCCTGCTCGGCCGAACTAGGTGAGGTTTACAGCTGGGGTTTCCCTCACCTACTCTGACATGTGGGTTCTGTACCATAAGTTCCCAGACAACCCAACTTCTCTCCTTTCCAATTACCTTTCCTAAGTCCAACAGTTAGGTGGAACCTCGTCAAAATGCATAAAATAAATAAATAAATAAATAAATAAATAAATATCTTCTGGCAACAATTTCTATTAATGTCTGATTTATAACCTTCAGTAAAATATTAAGAAAGTAAAATACCATTTTTCAAGCACCAAATTTTTTATCTTACTTCCTCTCCCTTCATTACGACTCTCCTGAATACAAACATTAGCAATTACATTGGTAATTACAATTACATAGTAATAATTTTGAGGGTACATTTTATGCAGTACTTCAAAACACATTTCATCATGACTCTACATACTTCATTTCCGTCACAATTGAATGGCGAGCCAGAGGTAGATGGCGAGTGCGTTACTTCAACACTGGTCGCCCCAGAGCTAGATTATAACTTGTTTATTATATAACAGTCTGAGGAAACTTGCATTTTGAACTTGTATACAAATAGATTTGTGAAGAAATTAACTCATCCCAACATTACTTATTGTAGGCTAACTCTTCTTCACTACTCTCAGTGAGACCTTTTTTATGTTAAAATGAGACTAAATTAACACAATTGAAATAATTTAGTTTGAAAATAATTTTTGTTATGTTTTGTTAGTTTTATTATAAGAACAGTGACAAATACCTCTAACTAATTGTTATTTTTATTCTGTATGCTCATCTTGGGATAAGAGCTATAAGTAGTGGCATATGCAGAGAAAGGTGGTTTGGGAGTCAGAGGGACAAAGAATAAATATATTAATGTAAAGAATATTAGGATTATCAATCAAGATTCAGCTTTCATAAAATAAATACCATTGCTGGAATTTTATCTATAAAGATGTGGAACAGATGAGATCAATAATATGTTTATCATTAATGCTGTTAATTTTTATCAAAATAAAGTGGTGGATAAAAAAAGATGTTTGAACTGCTCATTGCTTTGTGAAGAGATATGTTATGAGTATTTCCTTCCCAAAGGCAAAAAAGATATCATTAAATTAAATCTCTTCATATGCAGTGTTAAAAGCTACCTACTGTGCCATTGCTTCTACATTGTAAAAGAAATAATATTTTTCATTGAAAGTTTAAATAAGATAAAATAAAACAAGTTTATATTTAAAACATCCTTTAAACATTAAATACATCAATTCTTTTTGTACTTTATACTAATGCTTTATTACTTTCAAAACTGATTAACTTAAAAAAATATTTTCCTACATGGTTCTATTGTTTCTTATTATTCCTATAAGTTTATTTTATCTGCACTCATTCTTGGCACAGATGTAGCCCTCTTTACCCAGGATTTCTTGGGTTTTCCTTCTAGTGGAGACAGATTTTATGTGTAGGCTCTCCAGGCTTTAGCCTAGAGGTGGCAGTCTAATTACTACTATTGTTATTATTAATCTCAAAACAAGTTAAAATTTATTAGCAATATTTTCCTAATAATTGAAAGATTTGATAATAGTACATATTTCTTTTAAAAACTTTTTTGTTTTCTATTAAATACAAATTTCTTGATATGTGATGATATTATAACAAGAAGATATCTATTTTTATTCTTATCTTAGTGGAGTCCATGCCATGATTTCTCTTGGAGCGCAGAAATGATGATTCCGCCACTGCTGTAGAGCCTTTGTTCAGAATTGATGGGATAGTCCCTAGCTTGCTCCAGAGCGTAAATTAATTTATTGTCCTTGATGTGGTCATACACAGATTGTAACTACTTTTTTGACGATAAATTTATTATTATCTTTGATAAATAAAATTAATTGTCAATGAATTGAAAGACATTTATTTGACAGATGATTGTACAGAAGTTTAATTCAAATGTTACCAATTTTTAAAAATGTTCATAAAACAAATGTACCTGGCAGATTTCAAAGTCAACGTAAATCGTCTAACAAAAATTCGCGATAAAATAATTTTAGTGATTGCAGTACATTTACAATATGCCTACGAGAAAGTGAAAGAAAGTAACGGGCCCTGAGCAACTTAATACTTAATATACTTAGAATATGAATGTTACAAATTTACAAGAAGTATTTCAAGCAAAACATCATTTATGCGAAAAAAATTCAAAAAATGAACCAATTTTGGGAAATTTTCGGAAAGGTACTTTCATTTTATTGAAGTTATAAAATTTCTATAGCACGTGTATCGAAAAGAAGCAGATTCTACGAGACATTCCACATATTAATGAAATAGACTCATCCGTGTAACTCGAATCTCTGCGTATAGGCGGACGGACGACGGCATGCTATACACTTCTTCCGTATCAGAAACACATTAAGCGGATATTTCCTAAAAAATTCTATAAAAAATCATTACGATACAAAAAGAAAGTAAAAATAAGTTTTCTTTTTTCCAACACTGCAATGTTTCATGTATTCAAAATACATACACATCAAACTCAAAATAAACATAAGAAAAACATTAAAAACTGTGCTTCCTAATCCTTTGCGTGAGAATGCTTTTCAAGCAATTGTTTACGGCAACTTGCCCTTTCTGACACCAATTGTATGTTCAATTGTTCAATGTATGAATTATGTGTCCGTGAAGTTAATAATAATGAATTAAATTTTATTATTATATAATCATTAAAAATGATCGTGATCGCTTCGGATCGTTACATGTTGCGTTTACGAGACCTTATTCATTCTTACAATTTTATGATGTCCTGTGTCTAATATGTATTTTTATGTGAATTATACTCGGTGCGGAATTCATAGATTTTAACTACTAGATTCCTATAGATAAGAAGTATCATTAGGAAGTTAAGTGGAGAAAACACATGTTTAAAAAATCAAGAACCTTGTTTACCACTTTTCCTTCCGAAAGGTATATATGAAAGCTGTGTCTGATGAGCAATGCACTTACCCTTAGTCAAGAAATGATGTTACTCCACGCACTCTCTTACCTGTGTACATGAAATTCAGATGAAATAAAAAAGTTTAACACAAATGCATTTATTCTTTTCTCAGAACCACAAGATACTAAGACCCAGCCTTCTCTGCAACCTTCTCTAAAGAAGGATCTACTTAATAATGTCAAGACTGAAAACTTAGAAGCTCCTATTTTGAAGTAAGTTGCATTTTACGTTATTTCACTTGTTTTGTTATGTTTCATTTACATACTCATTTTAAAAGTATACCATACTCGTCCAAAGAATATGTTTTGAGGTGACTACATTATCGAATTCGGACCAGGGGAATCTATTTTTAGGGTTTTGCTATGACGTCACGTGTGTCACAAATAAAATGTTCCAAAGATATAATTCGTAGCTCTACATATTGGAAATAGTCCTCAACGTTTGGAGCTTTGGGAAAGGAAATTTCTTGCGACTGTCAATTAAAATTGACACTGTTTCTTCTGAGAGCGTAGGGTTCCAAGGCCAGATTCAGATGAGTCTTGACTGTCCGGGAATCGTCGCGTCGCGGTGTTGAATGTCAACGTTTCGACCTTCTTGCTTTGGCCTTCTTCAAGATACTAATGTTTTGGCCGTTGTGTTCCGGGTTCTGATGGTCCGGAGCGGAGGGTCAGGCCCACAGACTATAAACCAGACGCCCCTCTCCCATACTAACGGTGTGTTAACAGCTTTCAGCGCTCCTAACATTGTTACCCTCTAACTACAAGTTCAAAAACCGGCCACAGGGCGCGTGGCAGTTCCCGATTTCCCTCCCCCTTCCCCCACCAGGTACTGTACCACCCACTCCCAAGACCTCATGCTTCATAATTTCACAATAATTTAGCTGAAAATACTTTCCCTACAAAAATTAACATTTGTGAATAGTTAACAGGATGTATAACTGAAATATTTTACTACACATATGAAATAGAAAATGAAAACAGGACAATTGACAGGAAATGTACACAAAGAAAATACATACTTGCTCTTAATTCTATTTATTCATAATAAAGATTCAGGACATTCTCATATGAATGGAAATATACAATCCAGTATACAAAAATGGGGTATACTTGCAATAAGGTACTCATTTATTTATATCCACCAACTATTCATATCATTAATAAATAAATGAGACTGTTAAAACAAGTCACATGAGAAAAGCTGTCATAGAAAGGCTATATAGAAAGCTGTCAATGGAATGTTGGTTTTGCTTTAAGCCACAGTGGTGTATAAATACCTCTGCTCATTGCATGAGAGAATTACATGCCACAAATCTAATGAAGGTCAAGTAGAAATATGTACCATGTCTCCAAAAGCGATAGATATATCATAGTATGAACTAGTTACAATAATCTATGAAGAAACCATACAGTTTTCATTTATACAAGTTGAATATCATTCTGTTTAACAAATGAGAAAGGTGTTAATCAATTCAATAGCACGCTTCATTTCCCATTTACAAATACAATATAAAACAAGTCTGAAATTTTCCATTCTACAAACAGAATATCAATCCATCAAGGAAATGGGAGAGGTCTGTCAACCTGAGAATATCTGTGAGAAGACTGACTTCACAATAAGAAATTTACAAAATTTGTACCGATGCCAATGTAAATTTTAAACAAAAGTTTACTGTAAAACCTTTTATATATCCATAGGATAACGTGACTAGATTTATCAGTCTCATGGTAAAAAAAACATTACCTAGTTACAAACACCACAATATACTATAACTTTCATAAACTATCAAAGTAAAAGTAACATTAAATAACAAAGGTTCAGAAAACCAAAACAAGTCACA
>NNCF01127499.1:3279-23295 GCA_002313205.1 Laupala kohalensis | reverse complement strand
TTCACATTAAAACATAAAAAAAGATGGCTAAATGAAAAATGTAACTCTTCTACACACTACATCTTGTACTTGAACATGTTCGAACACTTCACTACCAAGACACCAACACAAGAGTACAAACCATGTTTTCTTTGTATACTGAACAACAGCGTAACAACGTCGTTAAACATTTTTATGTCCAGATGAAAGAAATGAATTTATCGAAGCGCTGAGAGATCTAACCTCGTCGACGCGAGACAGGGTCATACTTTTCTCATTCATGATTTTCGGCAATGTTTAAACAATCGTGGTACGCCATTGTTAGTTCAAATTCAATAAATGTTATATCTTACTATTTGTATTTTCTGGGTCTCGGAAATGGCGCAGAAAAACACAGTTTTATTACAAAATCAGTGTCTATGTCACTGCTACGACAAATCTTTTGAATAACCTCATGTGACGCCACGTCGTATCTCTGTGAAAAAATGCTCTTTGATTGCTTTATCCTTTTGGGAGATAATTGTTGTGAACGTGTTATTGATCCATTCTATATTTACAACTGTTTAATAAATATTGGTTTCTCACTTCGGTATATATTATTACGGTTATAACATTTTACATAGTAAATCATTACTGTGTTCCTCAAAATTAATCACTTATTTCCATTTACATAAGGTCCACATTCATCTGTAATTTTATTTATCAGCTATATTGGTGAGTTTTTTGAACCCTACATCATGTTTGTGCTTTCTTAATCATTCATTTGTTTTGTATCTAATTAATAAAATGAGCAAAATCGCAGTGCCTTGAAGTACATGAAGTTTTAGTTGATTACAAAGAACCGAATTATAACTTTTATTTCTATCGAACTGTTAACATTATTTCAAAAATCCTGAGACATATAGAAGACCACTACTCTATCCAAAAAGAATCAATCTTAAGAAGTCCTGATTTTTTTCCCACGTTTTTTGAATGAGTGCGAACTATGCATCAGTGTTATAGCTTCTTGTGGCTTCCATTTCGAACCTGTAACCTCTGATGGTGGCTCAAAATATAGCCGAAACGATGATGTATTAAAAATGTGTTTTTAATGGACCTGATGAATATTTTTGGAGAAAATATTCGCCAAATCGAACCCTTCGAAAGAGGAACGGATAAAACGTCAAATTTTGGAGTTTTGGATCCTAAGTGAAAGTATATCTTGATTCGGAATCGGCTTCTTAGATTTTTTAAATTGGAGTAATAAAAAATTGGAGATTTTGTGCGGTAATTTTTCTTTAACATCTGTTGAGTATTCGACCAACGAGGAAGTCCAGTATCTTTTGCGGACATGTCTCGGAAACGCAACATGTGGGCACGTTTCCTGTGGTTACAACGATGTCTCCGTACTCGCTGTGGACACAGTCGCCCCATCGGGCCACGATTCCCAAAACGATATCGCTTGATTATGTCATCACATTTCCTACATGCAAAGGTTGACCGAACCCTACATCCTTGACGAAACTGCTTTTTCATTTTAGGAAATAAGTAACACGCTGGAGTAAACCAATGCTTGCCGTTTTTCAGTTCCTGTTTATTCGAGATTGGAGCTCAATGGACTGGTTTTTAATGCATATTCCTAACACCCTAGATTCAAATGAATTAATTATATTGGAAAATTAATTACTCTTTATTTTCTGCACGATGTTTCAATACCACTTTCTTAAGCTCGTTTTGATAGAAGTCATGTGACTAAGAACTCCAAGAAAGTTTTGTAAGCCATTGAAATATTTAGAAGGCTGATATAAAAGAATGTGGAATTTTATTTAATTTATGTCTTTCAGGGTTCTATTCTTATGTATCAAAGTACATTGTAAAGAGTTTAAGATGCGAGCTGGTGAAAACGATATCTAGTCGCAGGAACTATCGGACGATATCCGCAGTAGAAGAGATGAAGAAAGAATTTTCGATTGACATTTGGTTCCGTGCTTTGTTGTTCTCTTTTTCCCGGTTTTTCTCCGGGTAGTGGCGGATTTTCCATGGGCGGGAATGCCCTTAATACTGTTGTTATTAATCTCGAATTTTTACTGCATCTTAAATTGGACTGTGTGTATGTAGTATAATAGTGTTTGGTATTTTTTCATTAGTCTTCCTGAAAGGAAGAGCCTCCCTCTATTTCGACCATCCGAAATAAGAAAATGATTAACCGTTCAATATTCATAATGAATCCGAGTGAATCTTCTCACAGAGAGAAACAAATATGTACTCCATCCATTACTTATAAACTCTTATAATCCATCGGATTAATAGATAGTTATTGCCTTTCTTCAAATGAATTGGAAACTTTATTTCCGAAAATTTCAGCTTTCCCTATGGTATGGTTTTATCCAGTATGTCTGTGATAGAACGCAAGTCTTGTACAGTAACGCCTCGGTTTTCGTTAACTTCGGTTATTGCCGTTTTCTGTTTTCGTAGATTTTTTTCAAAAATACCTCAGTTTTCGTCGATTGTAGATATGAAAAATTAGAAATGAAATAAATTGTACTTTCGTCTGTCATTTGTTGATTTGTTGTCCTCGTGTATTGCGGAATTTAATCTTAATATTAAACTTTACCTAACCTATGCTGTTGACCCTAGTTTCTCTAAACCCACAACTTGTAAAATAATTTGTTAAACAGTAAACCCTTGAGAAACTTTGGCATATATAACTTTCCTCCCTTGATGTGATTTACAATACCTTTTTAATATAAAATTGTATAAAAAGTACTGTAATTATCTTGAATTAATTTTTATTTTAGGTTACTGATACAAAAATAGTTAGATTTAGTGTCTCTTGAAAGTAAGTATGGAATGAAATGGATTTGTTTTGTAAAATTCAACAAACAGTGTGAGCGAGCTGCGAAATGTTGAGTCTATGTCTAGGATATAAATCTCTTAAATTGCGGTGAACCTCACGGCCAGGTAACAGATTAATTATGTTATAACATAATTAATATGTCTAGGATGTTTTACTTTATTTAAAATTTGAACTTTGAACAAACTGTTTTAATGTGAACTGAGTACTATGTGTCAAAAGTCAGCGAAAGTCTCTATAAACGTATTCTTTGCCGTATGCTTGTGTTCCTTGAGAAGGGATGTTGATAACAGAAATAATATGTATGAGTGTTTTCAATATTCATGTGATTAAATAAAACCTGGTTTTGTGGCTTATAATGTGACGCTTCTAGCATCCTGATTGAAGCTTTTCATGTTGGCAATAATTATGCACTGAACTTCTTCATTTTCCATACATTCAGTTGGATATTACGTTGGATATTAACAACTGCACTATAACTATTGACTTCCACGTAAATGTCTTTAGAAGAATGGGTTCTTCATAATAAGATTTTTCGCTGCGTATGTGTTTTAGGAATATATATTTGAATCCGCCTCTGCCTTAGGGCCCTTGATCGGAATTGATGGGATGGTCCCTTGCTTGCTTCCAGAGTGTAAATTAGTTTATTGTCCTCCACGTGGTCATACGCAGTTTGTACTGTTTTTTGACAATAAATTTATTATTATTATTATTATTATTGGTACAAAATCAGATATAAAGAACTGATTAACTTTTTCTTTGAAATTAGCAAGAAATATTTTGAAATTAAGTATGAGAGTATGAACATGAGTCTGACGGCAATAAATGTTTTAGAAGTTATTGAAAACTATGTGTAAAACTTGTTCAGTTGGGCTAAATCTGCCGTAATGGTCGAGATAATTTATTTCAAAATCTTTCTCCGAACATTTGACGCATAGTTTTGAAAATTTTGATACCTTGAAGAGTATTTCATGTAGATTTCAGTTCATTTTTGAAAATTTTACAAAAAAAGTCTCCAATGATTTTCTTGAATATGTATTGGAAGCTTTATAAAAGGATTTGACGAGAGAAAAAGAATTTGGCTGTCATAGATGCAATTGAAACATTATTTTCACTAACGTACCTGATGAGAAACAACAAAATACAATAAGGAGGAGGGCAAAAATAATTTTTGAAATGTGAAACTTCATATTATTTTTTATGACTCTCATTTTGTAATATGAGAGAGGTGTCGCTGGCATGCCTTGAAGCTTCCACGGCGAATGGGCGAGGCAGTGGTCCGAACAAAACGATCGCATTATCGCTTAAACGTATTGTGCATTATTTTCTCATGTTAAACTTTTTTATAGAAAATTCACTCTCGGTTGTTTCAACGTTTTCTTCTTCTGTTACTGTTGAAAGAGACGGATTATATTAAAATAAAATAAATGAAGTTGTAAGAAATGTAGGCATCATTGGCTTCTGGGTCACTTTGATCGTGCTAAGCCTGCACGCGCAGGGCGTGCTCTTCTAGTATGTGGTGCACGTTTGGTTGTTCGCACTTTTGATTTCCCTCAGTGGGGGTCCGCTACATTTACTTACCGTCTCAGTGGCCTTACCTGACCCGACAACCTGTATGAGATGCCAGTGGTTTGCTGTATTGCGTTTGACCAATTATTGTAGCGACAGGTTTGAGTGGATACAAGATACAAAAATTAAACGAAGAGAATGTTAAGTAAAACATGTAAAATGTACCGAATTTAGAAGCAGAGAATGATGAGTGATTAGGTGTGTGGGTGTGTGTGTGTGTGGTAATTTTAGTATGTCGCTCGGAAATGGTACTGAGCGGTGGAAGGAATCATCCGGATCTGGGTCACTATATTCCCAGGAATTCCATGCTCGCGAAATCTCTTTCCCTTGGAATAATTTTCTCCTTATATTTTATCCTTTCCTTTGTTTGACTCATCATGATACCTTTGTGTTCTTTCTGTTTTCGCCCTATCTCTGGGATGCACACTGGGTATCACTTCTGGTTTTGTTGCACCCAATGGAAACTCGTAGTGAGGAGTTGGTTGCGGAACGCAATGTCTTCAAGTGGCACAAATAAGAAAGAGTTAAGTGTTCGATATAAAAAATACTCGAAATTTGCTGTTCGTAGCCTTTCTCTCCGTTCTACGAACATTTCGTTTTACTTTCCACTTTCTGCTTTAAACAATATTTCAATATTTTCTTTCTTCAGCTCTTTGAATGCCTCTCATTAATTATGAATAGAGAAAATAAACAATAAATGAAGGGGAGAAACTAATGAACAAAAATAAAATAAAGTTGCGTAAGTAAGTAAAATAAAGTTATTCGTAACAACTCAATTCATTGTAACAATATCCCTAATATCACATATTTTGTTGCTATAGACCTTAAATCGTTTATTTCTCCTCTGATTCAATTAGGGTATCACACAAGCGAGTGTTGAGAACATCTATTTTTAGATTTTTTCTTAAATTTTTACTTCTCTCTGGTCGATAAACTAGACATTAATATGCGACTTATAATTATGATTCTTGTTGGGACGTTGAAAATCCGCCCCTAGTGGGATAAATATGAAAATACTATATTAACTTCTGAGTTGTTATTAATAGTTGACTTAATAATAATATATATAAATGGTTAATAATAATTAAAACGTCTGAAATTATACAAAACCTGCTTGTATGAAGTGTTATCGGAATTGCGGAATAGGTGTAAATTATTTTTTCCCATTGCACATTCTTCTGTTGTGTATATTTCACTAATTAGCACATGTATGCACCTGTCATAAGTGTCGTAAATTCGTGGGATTTGCGAATGCTTCTGATATCCTGGTCTTGATTCATATCCGTTTAAAATGCGAAACACGAAAACGAATGGCGACTAACATTGTTTTTGTTCCGCGTTTCAACGAATAGAAAAGTACACGTCAAACTAGTTAAGTACGTGGAACACTTTGTCGTCTCCGTTTTTGCGATATTTAATGTGTTCTTCCTAGTTTACACAATTCTTAATTCAAACAATGTGACATAGGAAGTTTGGTGCAGTTTGGAATTTTGGTTTTGACATGTCAATATAATTATCTTTTCTTGGAATTATATACAGTGAAACATCGGTTATTCAAAATTGTTTTATTTAAAATTCTGGATAATTCCAATGTATTATTTGGTCTCTTCTCTGTACTATCGGTGACTTTTTTGTCTCAATTCAAAATTTCGTCAATTCACAATTTTGGAATCGTCCCGTGAGTTTCGAATTATCGATTTCACTATATAAGGTATTTCGAAATCGAAACTTCACGCTCTGCTCCTGGGAATGTACTTGCCAGTGGAGCATTTATACAACACTGACCTGGATTTGAACCTCCAACGTCTGGGCAAGAAATCCGAGTGATTAGTTTCTGTACTCGTAACGACGCCTTCAGTTGTATGGAATAATTATGCAATATTTAGTGCAGAGAGAGGAGATGAAAAGAATAAAGAATATGAGGAGGAACTGAAAAAAATGGAAAAGGTTAAGGAGAGAAAGATGAGGGAGGCAGGTGGAAGTGGAGTAGGAGGAGAAAGGAAAGAGTGAGGACGGAGAGTGGTAGATTACTTGAATCTGGTCATATATATCCATAAATAGGTTAAAGAGATGCCAGATATCGCTGCTTCTAGATTCTTTATTGTGAATATCTATTTTCTTAATTACAGTTTTCTCTCGGGAATATGAAAAGACTTTTAATTTTGTTCAACTAGACATTTTATGAAATACTTTGGATTTATAATATTAGATTTGAAATCAACTTTGAGGAAATTTATCTCCGTGTAAGGTGCTCAACCTAAACCAAGTTTTGATTTAAAACAATATGTACAGTGAATTTTTGTACTGTTGGTTTGTATAATGCATATTTATACTATTGATTTGGTTTACAAAAGTAGAACAAGGAATCTGTTAGTGTTCTTGTTTCCTCAACAGTCGGAGTTGGGTTGGCACCGGGTGACACCTAGCGAAGTACTTTCGTAATGCGTCAGTAGTTTTGCTTTGTTGTTATCCTTATTGGTAGTCGCTTCATTTTCTTTTTCCTGCTTTGTGGAAAACCGGATTCGCGCGGAGTTGTGTCTGTCATTTGGGAGCAGCTTCGCGTATCGCTTACCGCCCTCGTTGCCCTCCTCGGTGACGCTTGAAGTGCAAGAGTGGGGGGGAGCTGCCGCGGTGCTTCGGAAGGCGGGCGGGCGAGCGAACGAGCCGTCGACACTCGACAGACTGACTTTCTCCTCCTCGCGGTGCTGCGAACAGAAGAACGTAGTTGCCGTTGGGCAGCAGTGAGTGTGCACAGCGGACCGAGCGGGTGGACGTGCAGACGGACATTGGGGCTGGCGGGCGCTAGAAACCCGCTTCCGCTACGCCCCTTCTGCAATTGCTTTACCTTTATCAGACTCTCGAACATATTTCATCATGCGCAGGAGTCGAATACCGTACCAAAGGTGAGAGTCTTATTCTTTTTTTAAGTTTCATCTACTGATAGAGGAATCGAACACTTCACTTCAAAGGATTTGCGTTAGAAGTAAATTATCGTGTGGGATTCAAAATGACAGCGTATCTCAATGCGTTCTTGCGTGGTACACGCTATGCTCCGATGTGCGTTTTGTTATCGCCGAAAAAGTGACGTCATGGGAACTGGTTTGTGTGTGAACAGCTGGAGGGAACTAATCAGACCGTGTGAGTGCGGGTTGTTGCTTTGCTTCCATTGAAGCTTTATAATAGATTTTAGTGTTCCTTCTCGACATTTGTTTATCTTTGATGAAAATATTTCAAATAGTATTAGCAAATGTATTGCTGTAAATTTTAAATTACTGTTTATTGTGACAAGTGAGTGTTTTGTTGGCGGATTTGTTATTGTTGTTTGAAAAAGACTCATTCCTATGTAAGCGCTATTGATGTTAACAAATTTAGAAGTGGAATTGCCTTTAAATCGTTGATATATTTTGTGCTGGTAGCAAAAGGAGTTTTTCTGTACAAAGCATACATTTTGATTGACGAGCACATGGAAACAAAGTTTTGTGGAACATAGCACAAATGAGCACTTGACAGTGGTCGCAGATGGAAGATTTCCTCTCGTAAGAAACTGCGGCGTTTGCGCTCCAATGATCATAACCTTGTGATTGCTCACGAGAACCCCTCGGGCTCCAACTCCAGCGTCCGCAGATTTACTTCGAAATAATACTGCTTCAAGGTGATTTCATCTGTTAATGAACGGCGCGGCGCACCTTTTCTTCAATTCGATCGAAATTTCGTAAATCTGCATGTCTATTTTACTTCAGAGAGTTTAAGTTGTCGTTATTCGTTTATTTTAATACCTATTTTCCCCGTCCGTTCCAGGGAAAGTGTCTGCATTTTTATTACTCTTACACTTTACGAAGTAGATTTTTTTTCTCATTTTCATGTTTTGTCGTCTTTTTTCTTAATGTTTTGACTTGTTTTAACCTTTTCATCCGATATGTAAAGTTCATTTTGTTCATTTTCTCTGTTTCTTTTTTAATGTAGTCATTGTGGGACGCAGACCTCATTCGATTTTCAGAATATTTTTTTAGCTCTTGTGGACAAACTCAGGAGTAGATAATGAAGTATTACAATTCCAGTCTGAAAACTTCTTAACGAATCAAGAGTTATAAGAAATATCAATGACATTTCCAATGTGGTCAACGTTTTTTGTCCTCACAAGTATGACCATTATTCAAACTGTCCTCTTGGTTTATTGAGTTGGAGAATAATGCCCTTGTGTGCAAATAGTTTTTCGAAAAAACAGCAGCGAAGACGACGGAAGAATACTGCAAGACACCTGTTTAGTCGAAGTAAACTAGAAAAATAGGAATTGGAATGGGGTTACTGATATTGTATGCACTGTCCAGTCATTATCGTACACTGCCTTAATAATAATAATAATAATAATACACCATTTTTTGGTAAAGATAATGTGAATTTAAGAAATAACAAGGCACTAAGTAATTATGTGTATTTTTCATCGATTATCTCTGAGATGGGTGATGTCTATATGTATGCTGGTCCATTGACTGAATTTGCTTGTGATGTGGGTTATGATAATATAATTGTTATTACAAAGACAATGTGTGTAGTTGGAGGAATAAGAAAAAGTGATATAGTTATGATGTGTTGCTTTTCTGATTATTGACTTTGCTTGGGGGAATCGCCTTGTTGTTTTTTTGTGGGGCCTTATTGTGTTCAGAAATATTGAATATACGTATTAATATTACGAATGTGATATTGATTGTGACATCGATTGTCTTGATGGCTCTCCTTATATTGATTTTCGTGAATTGAAACGATTGTACATGTGTTGACAGTCTGTGGACTTGTGGTTGAGAGATCAAATTGACCTTAATGGATGTCTAGGGCAGCACTCGATCGCCTTCTAACGCCTACACTTCACATCAATGTGAATCTATGCTTCATCTGTGGGACATCTCCCGGTGTCCCACAAATTTCCTTCCCTTGACATTAAAATGCTTTAGAGTTCAGGGACATGTTTATTGTGTTAGTGAAGTGATAATGCTTATCTTCGTGTTCAATTCTTAACATCGTAAGCAATTAAATTGATAAAGACTCCTCTCGTCTTGTGCAGAAGCGTGCTACATTACGCTTTGTCGTAGCGAAACCAATATAATCAGAAAGCATCTCTCTTTTCGTTAAAGCTTGTTTTATTTGGAGACTGGAACTGATACAGCATTAATGTCAATTTTTACTGATACGGAAAGCACGTTTCGAACTTTTAAAGTAACACAGTTTGTTTCTGGATATTAAAGAGATGGGAGATTTTACACGTAATGATTACGTAATTGTAGAAAATTTTAATTATAACATTAGTTCAGTAAAGTTAAACCAGAACCCATTTTAAGATTGTGCATTAACACTTTATAAAAACATTACTTTAACACCACATTACAAATTTTGTTTTTTAGTGATGAAACTCTGATAAATGGAAGTTTTGTTGAAATAATGTTGGTTATTATTCGTAGAACTGATTATTTTGTTACGAACTACGCCGTGTGCTTTAACGTGTACAGGATATTTTTATCGTAATGTTTATTGTACGTACGATGTAACTATAGGTTTATCTAGTCACATTATACTGAAACCAGGAAGTTCTCGGTTTTCCCTCATATTTCTGTTATGAATTATCTTATATTGTATACTTTTGATGATAAAAGGTAAGGTGTCGTTAAAAATTGGTGAAAACAACATTTAATAAATGTTTTATTTGTACAATGTACTTGTAACATTTATAATTCATCTGGTCATTTATGTTGTCTCTTTTTGTTACGTGCCTAGACTCAGTTAGTTGTTAATGAGTTCCCTAATTCTTTCATGAATTGATTTTTCTTTTGGACAAGGATAATATTGAAAGACAACGAATGTAGAAAATTGAGGTAAATAATTACACAGCACCCACTCAGGAGGTTTCTCTGTGCACGATCACACCTTTTCTTCAACTTTAGAGTAGTCAACTCTTTGAATTTTCTTGTGATACGTATTTTTTTTGTCTGACTGATAGCTTAAAAGCGTGAGATTTGAAAGCTGTGAGATCTCTTACTCTGAATATAATCATTAAACGTTGTCCATCTAATCACTACGATTCTTCTCTACGTAGTTTCTTTCACACTAATAACAACTACGATACTAATGCGTAACATCGGTCACTCCACATTAAGTCCCATGGTGCTTTTGACCTATTATATGAATTTCTATTAAAGCTGAAATTTGGTATATGTTATAAGTTTTTCTATAGTTTTTTTTCTGTAACGCCAATCGGGTGTTGGAGAAGTCGTTTGATGGTTTCCACATATTATCCGGCATTTGAACTCGGCACCTCGACTTCGTCCAATTGCAACACACGTGTTGGCGTTACAGAAAAAAATATATCGAAGAAAAACTTAAAGGTGACACTTTGGGTAATATATAAATGCATAAATTTGAAAGAAGAATTGTACTTGAGTGAGCAAAGACAAAGAGAGAGCTTGAGAAGGAAAGAGTGTGCGAGGTATTCACCGTATTCCCAGCGTTTGAGTTTCCTTGTAGCACTCATGACTTGCGCAAGCTCCCTTCTCTTGTGTATGACTGTGGAACGAACATTGCGGATTGGTTATCTCCATTGCCTTATGCTTCAGTGGTGTTGTAAAAAATAATAAATAAAAAACCTTAAACATGCGATGAACTATGACGAATAAAATAAGTTAAGGTTTTTATTGAAGTAATGCAATGCCAAATGCTAATACCTCCATACATATTTCACATTAGTGGATCCTAATAAAAATAAACGTAAAAATTCTTACTATCTTTATCGCTGAAAATTATTAAATATTTTATGTTGAATTCTTTGTTTTCAAAAAGCTTGTTGCGCGAAATGTTCATAAAAGTGGATACCAATTAATTTCATTGGACAGTGACGGGTTATTAAATAAGTACTTGCCGATGTATGTATTTTATTTACATTTTCGCAACAAGTTTTTGAAAATAAATAATTCAACATAAAATATTTAATAATTTTCAGCGATAAAGACAGTAGGTCCGTTTATTTTTATTTGGACCTTATTTTAGGCTTTTTATTAGAAGCCTTTATTAGTTTTTTTTATTTATTGTTCTATTTTATACGTTTTAGTATTACAATTTGTTTGTTTATTTGTTGTAATAATTAATCTTACTTTTTCATTTGTAATACTCAAAATATCTTTTACTCACAAAAACTTGTATTAATATAAATAATTAGCATAAATGATATAGCATCCGTGAGATGCCCCTTCCGATAGCATAAACATTTTTTTAGAAACGATCGTAATGACAAGATGAGAAGTTAAAACGAAAAGCGTAGGATATGCAATGCGTTATACTTACTCGTATGAGAGAGACGAATTGTATTTCAGGGGAAGCTTCCCGATAATAATACGCCGCAAGTTATCTCGGAATAAAATCGTTATAAATATAAAACTTTTTTAAAAGTTTTATTGGAAATAGACATCACAATATTGCATTGTCAGAGGGTTTGCATGTACGTGCGAAATTTCAGTTCAATCGATTGAGGGGAACTGATTTAAAATTCAGTTGCAAGATTTGGCCCAATACATTCTAACAGGTGAAGTTAAATAAAAGCTCGTAAAAATACTAATTATTGGTGTGTCCTAACCTATTTGAGTCAAAATATGACGCCCGTGGTAAAACGAGAAAGAAAGTAATTAGTTAGACGATAAATATTTGGAATATATCAAACTTACGGAACCCAAAACACATCAGCTATTATTAACTTTATATTTATATAGAGGTTCCTAAAAATCGGTATTAGTTCATTTAGCGTAAAGTAAACTACGCATTGTTTGGCCTAACGTTTCTTGTAATTTAGAACAGAATGAAAATAGGCTATATTGAAGTATTTACGATAAAATGTTTATTAAAGTAAGAAATATTTTGATCAATGCAGTCCACTTTATGATTGTTGAGGGTGGTTGGGGGTATATCCCGAAGTGTATTAGTGTATAAGACACTAATTTTCTGCGCTTGTCTGAGCCTTTACTTTGGTCAACCGCAAATCTTACAAAACTGTAACGTTTAATGAACTGACATATGCTTATTTTGATTGAATTTCATTTACCCAACGAATAATTGCATTCAACTCTGAAATATTCATGTATTATATTCAGTTATTTGTTTGTGGTGGCAAATACTATGGTATGTAATGTTATTGACATTCCGTTTAATACAGGCAAGTCCAATGGAACTGAATGCATGATTTGCATGTTAAGCGTGAATTTATCGATGTCCCTATTCTGTGCAGTTACGTCTTAGTGGCTTTCACTTAATTAAGCGTTCCAAACAAATCTGTGTAATTTGTTAATTTTAAGACGAGGGTCGTTGATGCACATTTGGAGGAAGGGAAATCCCTTCATAATTTGTAAGTGGGGGATTTGTTATTGCGTACGTATTATTTTATTAAAACAAGTAATGACTTTAATTTATTGGTTTTGCAGATCTTGCAACGTGGATGAGTATGTTTCAGATATATAACGCAAACGCCATTATGGGTTTATTTTATAAAATTCTACTATGGGTTTATTTCATAATGTTGACTCTAGCCAGCATTGCAACTACAGACAACTATAGTCGTACTTTAAATGCTATTTCGACTATTATTATAAATATGTATTATTATTATATTTCGAACTTAATACAGCATGTATTTAACAGAAAAGGGCGCAAACTTGAGTTGATTCACAATTTCGCAAGTATGAGGAAGTTTTGAGAGGAGAGGAATAAGCAGAATGAAAAGAGTCGACTGTTTGAACGTACTAGTATTTGAAAGCGAATCTCCCTTCGAAAACGTAGATTGGTGGTGAAATTTTTTCGAAATTTATGCTAGAACGTGGGTTTTCTGAGAATTTTAGTGGAAGGAGATCGGTGATTAATTATAAATTGGAAGGGACTAATTGTAATTAAGGATGTACTTTCGGTTTAGCGCCAAAAAATTGAAGTGTGTCAGCAACAACAGACCTGAGAGTCTGCTTTTCTATCTTTCGCGAATATTTTACAATACCAATTACCTGTATCAATTTGCAAGTAGCATAAAACTATAAAATTACCTAACATGGATCTGACGGATGAAGTACGTGTATGAAAAAGAAATAAATTGAAGTAGAATGTGGGCTGTTCGTGTCCAGGTCCAAGTCGAAATGTTTGTTTCAAATATTTCGGTGCAGCATCACCCGGCCCTCCTCGATTCGTATGATTAAACCTGGGGCCTTCGCTATACAAGATACTCTGTAGTCTTATCACCCCGTTCTGTTCGTATTAAATTTGCATGAAAGCATACTAAGTGTGAGGCTTCTTGCCACCTATCATGTATATTCAGCCACAGAAAATTGTTATTCTTCCATTTGTTTTATGATGCGATTGTTCATTACCATTATGGCAATAGCTCTCGTGAAACAGATTGGAACTATTATTGGGGAGATGCAAACAATGTATGTTTACATTTGTTTTAATCGTGATGATTTGTGATTTATTTTTAGTAGCAAAAGTATAGTTACACCAATATTCAATGCAAAATTTGGTATCTTAGAAGTCAATTTCTTTCGAGTTTAGCCTCGCAATATTCATACTCTTAGACGAAAGTACGAAAATACTTCAATATTCTGATGTTAGCAAATTTGACAATTCTTGCAAGCTTTGTCTTTTACAGATTAACTTTCGCTTTCTAGTTCCTGACTAATAGTGATTAAATACAATTGAAACTGACTAACTTGAATTCCCTAGAAAAACCTCAACGTGAATTGTCACTCTTTCGAATGATTCATTTCATTTTAGAAACTCCTTTTTTCCGTATTTGTGTTCTACATCATTACTGTCAATACCTCAATATCACAATCAACCAATATTTTCAACAACGTATTCGTCATTTCGCAGTTCCAGGTAGTCGACAAACATACTCTCTTGTGTTAGTTTTTTCTCGAAAAACAAAACAAAACAAAAAACGCTTGTTTTCTTATACAAGCTAACGGTTGTGTAAACTTGTGCGAAATATCCTTATAGAAATAATTAGAAATGTTGAATTGCAACAGTTTGAATTGAGTATGAGAGTGTGATATATACGGGAAGTGGAGGTTTATTTACTGTTTTATATGAATAAATGGTTAGTTAATCATTCTGTTGTATTCGCTTATATCATTTTGCTGGGGATTAGATGCGGGCAATTTTGCCACAATTGCCACATGTAATTATCAACTTAATCGATTTAATTACTCCTAGTTACCGGGGACCATGTGATTACGACATAAAAGTAACTGTTGCTCGCGTCACTGATAAGAGACTCCCACCGTTTCCGAAACGTTAAATGAAAACAATAAAATAAGGAATGCAGTCAAGATATGATTGAGCGAATACATGAACTTCCCGCTCCTTTTACTATTAATCGGTTTATTGTGTCTTATTTATTTCTCTTTTTTAGGACACCATTGAAAACCGTAAATATTCATAATATCATTCGTATTAACAACATGTATTTTTGTACCGTTGATTCTACTTCAAATATTTTTTTACGTTTCCAGAAATATTCCTGGCATTATAGTCTACTTGTGAGAATACTTTTAAAATTAAAGTAAAACTTGACGAGTTCTATCAGACCGAGAAAAAGGGGGATGATTCCAGGAATGCAATTTTCGACAAAAATGAGTTTATATATTTTAAAACTATTTTTGCTTTTAACATGACATTGAACTAATAAATGAAGTATTAGTAATAAATGAAAACTAGTTCACAATCCTTTCCGGTGTCACAATATCCATTGCGCATGGCTAGATACAAATGAAAAATTTAATGAATCATTCGATTATTTCACAAATACATTGATTTACCGGTTTTCTTTCGAACAGGGAACAGGATTGGCTTGATTATTCCTCACTTTTGTCTTTTTCTTCGAAATATAAATCTTTATGTAATTTATTTCATTAAAAAATATGCAGCATTCAACCACTCGTTTAACATCTCAACCACTTTAAGGTTTGTAAAAGAGCATGGCGAAGAAGAAAATAGTCTGAAACACAATGTTTTTGGTGGGGGCAGGGGTAAGAGGTGATTTGCAGTTGATAACTTAGTAAGTTTTACTTATTAGTAATAAATGGAGATAGAGATGCATATAGAGATTTTGTCACCCAGATAGGACATAAAAGAGTTGCATTAAAAAAGGAACAAGAAGATGAATAAAGAGGAATGAGTTGTGAGACAGCAGAATTTTGAAACAGACATAGGGAAGTAACACAAACGACAAAGGACGAAGGACAAGACAGAGAGAATAGAAGATTTTGCGTCCGCTTGCCGTGGCAGGGATAGGAACACTGGGATAAACAGTGATAATGAGACGCTATGAGGGGTAAAATAAACAAAGGAGAAAATAAAAATTTGTAAGAACGTTGTAATGACACTGTTCTTAGACAAGGTGGTCATTGTAGCCATGATCAAATAAAAGAAATGAAATAATGAAATGAGATATTAGTAATAAATGGAGGTAGGATCAATATTAAGGCGGAAAATATTGATCTGTTGCTAATATTAAATTTAGGTTTAGAATTCAATGGACATTTGAAATACCTAGAAAACTAAGTGAAGAAAATATACTATGCAATATTAAGAGTTGGGAAAACAAAATTTAATATGGAGAAGCGTCAGTCGTATAAAAGTTTAATGGTACCCATTGTAATGTATGTACGAGTTGTAATGTTGTATTGTATGTGAAACTTGAGCAAATGTATTGCAAAATGTTCATTTGTGTAGCCGATTGGAAAGGATCCAGCGATTATATCTTCTACGATTCAGCGGGGTCTATTATACAGTATCAAATGATGCCTGTCGATATGAGCATACAAAATGGGCGTTAAGATTTGCATTGAGACGAAGCAAAGAATTGCTGATAGATGGAGCGACAATTAAACTAGAGGATTAAGGCTGGAGAGGAAAAGCTAACAAAGATATTACTAGAGGTATGGCAAATTCAATGGGAGAGATCTGAGAAAGGGAGAATAATGTGTAAGTTCATACCCAATGTGAGGTTTGCAACTCAGCAAAGGAAGTGGTTTCAACCAAATTATAGAATTGCAGAAATTCTTACAGGACACAGAGATTTCAAGTATAATTTAAAACAGTTTGGAAAGAAAAGGGATGAGACGTGTGGGTGTGACTCTGCTTCCGAAGCGGTTGGACATGTAATATGGGAATGTTACGTCGAAGAAAGGGTAAGATATTTGAAGGAGATGAAGAGGACAGAATTGGTCACGGAGACATCACATACCATGATAGATATTAAAGGGAGATACGACTTATTGTTCTCCTTTATAGAGAGGATATATGACATCGTAGAAGCACTGAGGATGAAGGTAGTGGAGTACACCCACCTACACGAGACTATAGACGGTAAGAACAGAAAGAGCACCCAGAATTTGAGACGATTGTCATGGAAGGTCTATTTTATTTACGCATGTCTACATAAATAAATAAATGAAAAAATAATCAGCATTAAATATGTAAGAAGAAAAAAGTTTGAGTCATATGTTTGAACGCGTAGGATTTGATAAGATGGCATGTGGGAGTTAGTAAAAATTCAAATCAGTTGTCTTGCATTCTGAAAAAACCATCAATTTGTCTTGGCACAATACATCAAAATTTCCAGGCGACTATGTCGGTACTGACACTCGTCGAATCAGAAAAAGCTAAAGAAATTTTCCTGTGCGTGTATGCACTTACGACAATTAAAATAAATTTTTAGAAAGAAATGAAAGACTTAATTTTTCTAATTGAATTTCAGAGATAGAGCAAGTTTTGGTTTCTAATATTAAATATGGTGAAAAAGAACCCGTGAAAACATTTATACACTATCACAACTTTTCATAATATTTGAGTTACTTGGTTTTATCTTCGTCCACCCTATGGTTATTCTATTTGTTGGACTGGAACACTGACTTACAGGAACAATTTAGCAACTTAATGAGGACGAACCATTTTGTTTTCAACAAGCCTATAAATTTATGGAAATTCAAACTGTTCATCACGAGGAGAAAAACAAAAAAAAGCATAAATTTCAACCGGTAAAATGTTTATTTATCTAAAATCATCCACGATAAATAAGTTATTCCGTTGACGATATGTTTAGTAACATATGTTGTTCAAATTATCCTCAGAAAGAAATTCTTGTTCTTCGAATTCCTTTTTTTGACAGTGCAGTTTCAGTATATCCTAAGAAGATCTACAATTTCTGAACCTGTTTCTGCGTGGATTGTGTTTACGAAGAATTTCGTATACGCTAAATAATTTAATGTATTTTATCAGAATAATTTATGGATTGCCGCTACTGGAGAAGACGGATATGTTATCACATGCAAATAGGGAGCGTTCTTCCGAGATGTCACTGTGTAAAGTGTCGTAAACCAAGTTAAGGACGCACAGCGCCGCTATCTTCTCAATTGTTCGGAATATGTGAGATGAACGATGGTGTTCTTTTCTGAAGAAATGTGCATCGTTTTTATTTCCATCTATGAAGGTGCGAATCGAAAAGATGGAACAGTCCGTGTGGAATTATAAAGTACTAGCTGAGTACCAGCAGCTTTGCTCGCGTGAATTCTGTAATGTCTCCAGCTTTATTCTTTCTCATAGGGGCGATACCATTCATCACAATGACACCGAAAATTCTGAATTCGACATACCCTTCCCTGAGATGTCACACCTTTCATATGTCATGCCCTTCCCTAAGGTGCTCGGATTTATAGGGCTGATCATGGATTTAAGAAGCATCGGAAATGTCATGAATAATCTCAGCGACCCTTATACCTTTGATCTCCTCACTTATATTCGTATCTTTTGATTTTTTTACATGTCTATCCATTCCCATCTCTTACCAAGGGGGTGCTACGGGTGTCTTATTTCCCATGGGGGCTGAATATATACTTACACGATTACAGGATGTTACTATCATCTCAGCATTGCTTAAAACTGTGAAGTCGCCACTGATATCATTTTCGGTAACTTAGACATAGCGTCATCTATCCTTGGAGTGCAAACGGTGTATAAGGGTGCAAAGGCTGATTTTGGATTTTGGGCTCTTCGAAAATGTCATTATTAATCTCATCGGCCTCGAAAACTATGATCTCAGTAAGTCATTTTCAATTATTTTTACATTTCATCCCTTAATCAAATGGAGTAAATTCCACCATTGTGGTGATCGTGAACTTAAGAGGTATTGAGAGTGTGACTCTTCTCTTCTTCGACCGCAAAACTGATGTATTCAACACCAATATCGGACGTTATTGAATATTTTAACCTGCCACACGTCCCCACCCTACCCAAAGGATGCTAAGAATTCAATATCTGGACTAATTGTGAATTTACGAAGCATTGGAGGCGTCCTTATCCATCTCAACGGCACAGACAACTATGGTTTTGAAATATGTTATAGAAATTTTTCATTATTTTTACTCGTCACCCTCTTCCTACCTCCCCCCCCCCTTGGGGGCTACATCTAGTAAGTACGTGTTTGGCAAAAACGGTGCCCTGAGCTGAGTCTGGTATTACT
Source organism: Laupala kohalensis (assembly GCA_002313205.1). NCBI lineage: Eukaryota > Metazoa > Arthropoda > Insecta > Orthoptera > Trigonidiidae > Laupala > Laupala kohalensis. The sequence continues at coordinate 4,378 of NNCF01127499.1, read as the reverse complement.
TCCACTTACTTGTGCAAGGCTCCTTCCTTTCTCTTTCCTGACCTTCCTTGGTCACATCTTGTTCTTTTCGATCCCGACGTTAGTAGGGCTAGGGTATCTTTCATTTTCCTCATTTTTTTGTCCCCCACTCATTTTTTTCCCTCAATGTTTTAATTTTTGGTTTTGAGATATGTTTTGGTATGTTGTTTTTCAGGAGGGTTTTTGTGGGTATGGTTGAGTCATTCGGCGAGTCCCACACGCGGGGAGAGTCATGTTGGCTCTTCTTAGTGCGTAACTGCATTTTCCCTACCTGTGCAAGTTTTTAGGGCTCTAATGACCTCGATGTCGACGAGCCGTAAAGCCCCAAAAAAAATCTTCCTACCCCCTCCCAAGGGGTAGCAGGGATGTCTTGACCCTCACTGTACTTGTAAGATGTGTGTATGAAGTTTGGTTGAAATTACTCAAGACAATCAAGAGTTTTGGTGGGATACATAGGATACATACATAAAACATTTTAACCCCCATTTCACCCTCTTAGGGGTAGAGTTTCGTAAAATCCTTTTTTAGTGGTCGTCTACACCCTAATATACCTGCCAAATATCAAGTTCGTAGGCTTTGTAGTTTCTTAGATTTCGTGATTAGTCGGCTAGTCAATGGTATTTCGTTTTTATTCATATAGGTAATTCAGTTGCATACAGTTACCACCCCACGGGTGTTTTCTTAAACCGTGAAATTAGAGAAAAAAATTTCGTAAGAGGATATCACAATAAATTTAATCGAGCGCTCTCAAAGCAGCAATTGGAATGCGCACGGAAGCATTCCGTAGGTACGGAGATGCCATATCTTAAAACTTGTAAAATCTAAACTATTCCTCCTAATTTTACGATTAAAAGACATTTTTTATCATTGTTCCATGCACAAAACAAAGAACCCATTAACTTTGATGAAGATTGATTTTTCCTTCTTAAATTACTCATTTAAATTGAAGTATTTCAACACATCTATTTTTTATAACCCTTTTTATTTTTCGATAATTTAGGTTAACCTTAGTGTGTGTATATATATATATATATATATATATATATATATATATATATATATATATATATATATATATATA
>NNCF01127497.1:27257-39968 GCA_002313205.1 Laupala kohalensis | reverse complement strand
TATAAATAATTCGTGTTCTTAACTTATCATGTCCATGTACGAAAATTAGTAATTAGATTTTTTAGCCTCCTCCCCTCCGAACAGGTTTTCGCATCTTATTAATATATTTTACTTTTCACGTCATTCTCGAGAGTTGGGCAGAAGTTCAAGTAAACGTCATGTATTGACTTTACATTCTTTTATAGAAACAATCTTCAATTAATTTTTCTTAACTTACGTTTCGAGACAGACGATGAGTCTGGGACATACAGAATCTTCCTTGCAATGGCGCATGTGCATTTTCCGTCTGGAACGCGCTGAAGGCTGTCGTTCGTCGTCACCGCCAGGGGCGCTGAGTTTCGTGGGAGTGGATTTTGCGTCGGCTTCGGGCTGCCCAGAAGATTCGTGTAAAAGGACCAACGACGCCTCCTCCAGCAGGACATCCGACGCATCTTTGTCTCTTGAATTAGAAATTATATAAAAAGATGAACGTGTTTGTTAGTGACTATATATGTTTTGAGTGTGTGAGAGATATCTACTCTCTAAGTTGATGAAGTCGAAAAATGTGATAGTCTATGTAGGGAATATCCAATTGCTCCAGTGTAAAGAAGTACCAAATGGCTGAAGTGTACAAAAGCACTAGAACCCCGACTGTACGAGACACCTATTAAGACATGCCAAGAGATGGTGAGATGAACGTTTTTTTTCAGCTTATCAAAGAAATTCAACGCAAAAAAAACCACGTAATAACAGTTTACTAAGAACTTCTTTTTAAAATTATAATTTTTTTGGCACTTTCATATTAACAATACTTATAAATTAATTAGGTTAATCTCTCTCGCTGTAAGAATGTATGGAGGTAAGTAATTTTTTATGAAGTAATAATGGTCTCAATTAATGATTAGTTCTTTACTATATCTGAGGGAGACCTTCGATAAACAAGTCTTCCTTACTGTTTGATGACGTCATCTATCGTGGATTCAGTCATGTGGAGACGATGTAGGTAGGTTAAACATAGCTGGTCTCATTGTTTGATCTACATTATATTTCAATCACTCATTCAAAATATTGAGTTAATCAAAAGTATCAATCTGAGTGTGTCTTACTTGAGAACGAACGGATTGAGCCATCCTGTGGGAGGGCGCAGTGTCTCCGCGCGTAATCTGTCGTCACGCAGCGCCGGTGGCAGGACCCCATCCAGACGCAGAGCAGCACAACGCACGCGTGCACGTGCTACGGCAGCCGCCAGCGACACATGCATCTCCCGCATGGCCGCCTCCGCCGCACGCAATGGTCCCTCCGCCACGGCTCCCGCCGCCGACAATGCCTCCGCTCCCGCTGGCAATTCCCGAGGCTCGAAGCGGCGACCCGTCGCATCCAACAGCGTCAACCACACCAACGATTCATGCTCACGCAGCTGACAAGCGAACGAACAATGACGAACACGCTCAACTTTCTACTCTTATAAACCCCATTAGCAACAGAATATTTTATAAATTCTTCATTCATTCAAAATTCAACAGACATGTCCAGAAAATAGAGGGAAATTATTATATACAAATTTAATAAATAAATAAAGACTACTTTGGTGTTACATAAGGTGGAATTATAAGATATACATTCGAAGTGAGATGGATGATAAATAGGCGTTAAAATATTAAAGTGCATCAAAGTCATGGACAACCTTAAGTGAGAATGCAATTTGTAAGCTATAATTATTACGGTATTACTAAGTAAATAACACTGATTTATAAAGAGCTTTATTGATAATATAAGAATGGGGCATGAAATTATCATAATTATAATAGTATAATGATAAGCAAAGAGTTACTTACTTCTACATACTTTTCAAAGAACTCTGTTTCAGAAAGCACACTTTTCAGCAAAGACTTATCTGCAAAGTAAAATGAATTGAAAGTAAAGGAAAAACATCGCATCACAATGATTGGTCGTTATCAAAAGCAATGACATAAATGTATGTAGGAGGATAAGACTTAATAAGGGCTGGACATATTATTCAATAGAATACAGCACTATTTTATACAGACTTCGTTTCCAATATAAATGAAGACATTCTAGACATTTCTTTTCCTACGTCTCTAGTGATAAAAATGAAAAGAAGAAACAGAATTGTTTGTGTGTGTGTGTGTGTGCGCGTATGAACCTGAACTTCTTTTCCTTTGTCTGTACGAGTCGGAGACGAGATGCCTCTTTTTGACATAGCGAGAGAATTACAAGGGTGCCGAATGGCCTTCATGACGCACCTCCCCGAAGCGGGTGATGAATGATAATGAGTGAATGTTGTGGTGGAGAAACGGGAGTAAAAACAGAAATAGTAAGAAAATGCAAAATAAAAAAAATATTTTCCCATATGGGAAAAAAATAAGAACTCACATCTGAAGACGTCATACAACAGAGAGAGCGCGGCGTGTATCTCACTCTCATTAGCAAAGAGTCCAGATGGAGGTGGACCCCGCTGAACAAGAAGTCGAGCTGCTCGACCTACTACCCGCGGGGGGCGCGCTAATCCCGCTGCTGCCCCCATGGGTCTTGTAGCTTCAGATTCAGCGATTTCCTGGAGAGAAAAACACATCAAGTGTATTACAATTCTCCTTAAGTGCTATAACTAAAGAAGAGTAATTTTCACCGTTTTCAAATTATTGAGTTACTGTAGACAGGAAGTTACTGAATGAAATTATAAAAACAAAAAAGAGGATAAGATGAGAAGATGAGTTAAAACAGAAAAGACTGTCCAAGTAGTTGGGAAAGTATTGAGAAATAGAAAAAGTAAGGAATCATATGTCGGGTGTAAATTCAACAAACCGCCTATTGAGGGTGTATGGTTTGCACAAGTCAATTCTGTTCTCTTCCAACAACACTTACCTGCGTGTCGACAGCGCTTGGTCGCCGATGGTCTTGATCAGCAAGGGACGGTTCACCGGGGACAGCACTGGATGAATCTTCATGTTTGGATCGCTTTTTCGCAACTAAGGCCGCGCGTTCCCAAACAGCACGTGAAGGCGGACCCATAGACGACAGTGTCTTCGGTCTAGGAGAATAACAGTAGTGTATTTTATTTGATGTATAAGGTTATGGTACAAAATCATGATCGGAGATCGTGTAAAAGTTATCGCGAGTTCTATCTTCAGTCAACTTTATCAGAAAATCAAATAGAGTAATTGTCCCTTCACTCTCTTAAAATACAGTGACGCAATCAAAGGATTCCTACGATTCAAAAACAAAGGTTTTTAATAAGACCATTTGTATTTCAACATTTATGATGTTTTTTATGTATTTCCATAAAACAAGATTAATGAGCTATGAATTTGACCACGAGTCCAAGGAATATATACATATTTGCCTTCACGTGCTAGAAAGCTTTCAAAGAAGCGCTAGTAAAGTTCAAAATATTGTTGAAAAATAAAAAAATAATTTCAGGTTTACGATCTTATTATGGACGAATAACATGTATTTCGTGCTTTGAAGAACACAAACGTTCCGACTTAAGGTTTAAGTCGTCTTCAGGTATAACAAATTATAATAAGAAACATAACAGAACAGTTGGACATTGTCTTAAACGTAAGTATAGACCGAAATATGTTCTTAAAGAAACAGAAACAACACAAACGTATAATAATATTGTACTGATAACTCAAGATAGCTTTTCTGTGTTAGAGTGTAAATTCAAATTCCCGTGTGTACTTTTTTTATAAATATTATTTCTGATAAGCTACGTTTGCAATAATTAACTTCTTCGTCCAATACTAATGTGTTATTCCAGTCCCTCAAATGATCATTATTAATACAATATGAAGTTACTACACTGTTGAATTGATTTTCAATTTCGTTTGATGAAAAATGTTACAAAAATTAAATCTACTAATTTTTAACTAGTAGACTTTTATTTATAAAAAGTCAGTATAAAATCGCGTTCTTCGAGAATGTCGAGAAAAATAATTCGGAACCAAGTCACAAATATATTACACAGAGAATATTTGGAGAGGAAATATGATTGAAGATTTCTCGTGTGATAAGTACATGCTGTCCAAGAAACCAAAACCATTCAAAACTCAAAATTTTATTAAATATTGCCAGTAAGATTGTTAGAACTTCTTCCCCGAGACATACGACCACTTTCTCAAGAAATAGCTCCGAACAGTCAACCTTTGAGTATAAATAGCATCCTCTTCTGAAACGATTTTCTGTCAAACGATAGCTTTGTTCGCTCAAAAAGTCTCTCATACCGATCAAAATCACGACCGAACTGGTAGATAAGCATCAGCCATGTTAAATCCATTGAAAGCGGCGCATTACAAACAAATATTTATTGAATGTATTAGCAACTAAACCCTTTCTATTAAAATGGTATCAATTAAAAACTTAAATTTAGCAGGTTGAATTTAAAATACGAACAATGACATTATTTGCTTTATTGATATATTGGTTTATAGCATAAGTGAATCATCGATATCTTTGTCATCAAATGAACTTTATTCTTATTTTTTTCATTTTTGTACCAATCATCACTGATTAGGTCAAAGTTGAAATGCCCTTAAGGTTTTGTATAAAAATAGTATAACAGACAAGAAGTATTGTGAAATGCTGCCCCGAAGCAGACTAGATAAATTTCCGGGCTTAAAAACTTCTTTCAATACTACTTGAGTGAATGAACGAGTTGGTACGCTTTTCCAAATCTAATTAGCTCATCATAGCAATTTACAGCACATTATTTTGTCAATAAATAATATCCTATTTGTTATGGTAAATTAATGAGCCGTCTCTAAATCAGTTTATCTCTATAGTTACGTTCACATCATATGTATTCGAGGTGGTATATTTAAATTTATCTCAGAGGTCTATATTTTTTAATTCATTCCGGAAGGTGTCTGCAGAAGCATCTGATCAGACTTGTATTATTGTTCTTTAATCTTCAGAAAATGGTTGTTTTAACTTGAGAGTCCTGATTTCGTTTGTAATCCAAAGAAGAAACAAAATTCAACCCACACAAATGGATAAACTGAATTTTATGTATTATTCTATCAGCCGAAATTATATCTGCTGAACTTTCTAACTCGACACATGGCTCTGAACTTTTCGCTGAGACAACAAAAAACAGGATCCATTTATCATGTGGAAAATCTGAATCCCATGTATGTTGGACGAAAAGTGTGCCAAATAGTAACCAAGAAAATTCAGTAAAGACAGAAACCGGAAATACAAATTTATTGTAAAAAAGCAGTTACAATCTGCATATGGCCACGCGAAGGACAATAAACTAATTACTCTTCGGAAGCAATCAAGGGACCACCCCATCAATTCTGAACAATGGCTCTATGGCAGAGGCGGATTTAACATTTAAGCACATTCCTAAGATAAGATTAACTAGTGGTGCAAAACCATTGCACATACATTCTCATAAACGTTTCTTCATCTGCAGCATAGAGTGAGCAAAAATTCTGTAGTGAAAAGCTACGCGCGCAACGGACGGACGGACGGACTTTCTCGACATTTTGCAAGTGCGAAAGACTGCGCGCACTGGTTGGGAACTCCAGAACCCTGTTGGGTGAAAGGATCTTTCATTCTCCAAGGCGTAGAGGATTAGGATACGCGTGTTACCTGCTCCCCGTTCTTTTCTGATCACTCAACACAATACAACACAACCGAAGTGACGGATGCCTGGTCCTTGCGAGTGCCCACAGTCATAAACTGCTAATGAGCTTCCCGGAAAGTTTTACAACTCTCCAAAAGATCTCCCTCTGGGGGCTTTTAGTAAAAAGCGGCAAGTGCGCGCCGTCTCATACCAATGCAAAGCAATGGAAAGAACTTTTGGGAAATCCGGGGCGGCGGTGCCGACCGTCTCAGTGTGCGCTCGCCCCACCGGTGGCGCAGCTGGTAGTGTTGTCGCTTCTAACCAAGTCATCCCGGGTTCGATTCCCGATGGAGCCAGAAAATTTGTAGCTTTTCACGTTAATGTCCCAGTTCATATAGCTGTGACTACTGAAAAGCCAACCTTCCTTTCTCTATCCAGTTCCTCCTTGTATCAATAACTAACCACTTCTACTAACCCCTCCACGTGGGCCAAGTTGTTGGTAAACCCCAGCTAAGCGGCCCACCTACTAACAATGACCTACCACCCGACTCCTAACTCCTATCGCTCCATGTAGATAAGCTTCAATAGCACGCTACATTTCCCATTTACAAATACAACCATACTTCAGTGTGCACGTAGTGAAATATCATTTCTGGCGCGGTCCTCTATTACACAGTTAATGCTATCTGAAAGCAATTACACACAGATATGAATACTAGTGTTAACAATTAATTCGGAAATCTATCTAGATTATCCGAATCTCCAAAATTTACAAGTTGCTATCCTGAAATAACTAACTGTTACAAGTTACGTCATTCGTTCCTAATAGCTATGTAATTGAATTATCGCAGAATTATCAACATCAACGTGGAGTACTTTGTGTGAAATCCATCAAATAAATGTGCAAGTTTGTCAACAAAGGTAGTGAGCTGGGCGTTTTTGGCATAAGCAACGAGAAAAAATGATGCAGTTTCAAATGCATGGGAATGTAAATGATCATGAACGAAGCAGTTTAAAGAATTCTTGGATTTTCGATCCACGATAGACACCCTGCAGTATTTCACCTCTGTATTCATTTAGAAAATTGTCAAAATTTATTTTACAACAGAGAATACCGCTAGAATGATACATCAGCCACCAAATAAGATTTTAACAGAATCGATCCTTTCGCAAGGATTTTGTTGTATCCTGAGATACCTCAGCATTTTACATGGAATGCACTGAGGAAACTTTTCTGTAGAAGAAAAGTCGGTCAACCCGTTTCTGGACCCAATGATTTTACAAACTATGTCTTAGGTCGAGTATACCCGGTCCACCCCAATAACTCTGAATGCTACTTCATTCGGTTCGAGGACCAAGATCTTTCGCGGAGCTAAGAACAGTAAATGGAGATGTATGCCTAACATTTAGAGAGACCTATCAGAATTTGGGTTCACTGAAAAGAGACCGCCACTGTGATGAAACAGTGTGAGAAGTCGAATTGACCTCCCTCCCAGAGCAAATCAGAAACTTGTGTGCAATCATATTAACTACTTGCAATTCATCAAATCCTATCACTTCATGGCAAAAATATATGGAGACCCTAAGTGAGGTTATAGTCACCGAAGACCGGAGGAAGTAATACGTTAGAAGTAGCATTTGGTCCGGACATTTTCAACAAGACTGATTCTTCTCGAGGACAAATGCGTGTACAAGATCAACAAAACATCTCTGCAACACCATCTGCATGAACCAGTGCGAGATCGAGAAAATGTACTGCATGTATAATATAGAGGAGAAACGAACTACTATGTAGAAGAACTGAGTGGATTTGTCGCTAAGCCATTCAAATCATGAACAGAGAAAAGCATACCAAGTTGTCATGGATAAGCTAGAGAAGTAACAATGTGGTATAATTTTTCCTGACCTTTCCACGGGAACAAGGAAAATAATTTTAATTAATTTAATTGTTGCAGGAATCAGGACTAAGGGAGCTCTAGCCATAGTATCTTCAGTAATTGTGACATCAATGGAAGGAATGAGGGAGGATAAACCACTCCGCACTTGAATGCGCCAGACAGGGAAATCTTACGTACATTAGCATGGCGAGTGGTCGAGCGTAGGTGCTCAAGATATGTCAATAAATTACATGAGATGAATGTACCATGGCTCATAAGAGAGCTCGATATTCTAGATGTCACTCTGTCGTTTCTTGTCAGATCTTTCAACCTGATGGGAGGAGCTCTGATACTTTCACCAAACTCTGCCCCTCATCCCAAGATCAAGACCAGCCGATGAGATCCATGCATGTTTAAAATATTGATTTTTGTGTAGACAAACACAAAAGGCATTTTAAAATCAAAACAAGAGAGTATGTCTGGGGAAAGAGTGTGCGAAAGATTTCTCAAACTACTGGAGATCGGAGAAGGTAGATTAGCAGACAAAACGTCTGGAAAAATCAAATTGCCACCAAATTTTCGTAATCTGGTTTGGTCCGTGGCAGAGGTCGTGGATACAGTTCATCCTGCTGTTCCCCAAAACTGTCATAATTTGAACTGGTTGAGAGAGAGAGAGAGAGACAAGACAATCTTGCTGCTAAAAACGAAGAAGTCCACGAAATAAATTACAATGATACTATGCAAAGTCACTGAATACAGGTCTATCAATACAGTAGATGTCGATAAGGTCATCAATTTCCCAACAGAAGTTCCTAAATTTATTTGATCCAGCTGGATGGCGTCCACATCACTTAATACTAAAAGTGGAATCTCCCATTATTTTACTGCGGACCCTTGACCCGCCAAGATTTTGCAATGGCAACAGGCTGTGTGAAAAGAAGATTGTGAGGAACGTAATCGAAGTAGCTATATTAACAGGGAAGGGCAAGGAAGTAACAGTTTTGATCCCGCGGATACCACGTATTCCAACAGATCTCCCATTTAACTTCCAATGTAACTTACGTTCTCGATCACATGAACAAGTCACAGGGGTTGTCAATTAAGTACAGTAGAGTGGATCTGAGATCGCCATGTTTTCCACATGTTGCTTGCTCAAGAGTGAGTTCACCCAAAAATGTATTTATTCTTCCTCCTGGAGGTGTAACTAGAAATATTATATATAACCATTTTGTATTAAATTGTGTAAGAATGATTTGTTATCGTGTTTTTATTATATGTATGCTATACATAACCTTTAAAAATTCAGTAAATAAAATTATTTTCATTTTACAATATTTTTTATAAATTTACAAAAAAAAATATTTTTTTTCGTTTCCTCACCAAACGAAGATCGAAATAAGTTAAATTCCGGGCAACACGGGTAATGAGCTAGTGGTAAATAAAAAGAAGAAAGAGCTACAAAAATAATAAGTATTATTAATGATATTAAAAACATCAATACTTTCTTACGAGTCAAAAACCTTTTTTTTATTCATTTAAGATGATTTTATTTTTTAATGATGAATGTATTTATTCTATTGACACCTAAAATTGTTCACAAAATTGATATTGTTAATATGTAGCAGGCATATTAGCCAATACTTCACCCATGTGCGCTGAATTGTGGTATCGACTTAGTGATTCGTAAATTGAAGAATGAAGAACTGAAGAAAGATTCAGAGAAAACTTTAATAAAAGTTTTCTTCTACTATGTTCAACTCATAATAAAGTGTGATTTTTTTCTAATTATATACATTGTTTCAAAATAGAAAACTGCACTATAATCGTGAGGACAAACTCTATGGTGAAGTAAGTGGCACTATGCCACCGGATGATCTGCATACTCACATTATAGTTCAATATTTAATTTTATAGTCTCCTTAGATCAGCCATTCTCGTAATTCCATTCAATACGAAACCATTATTTGGCATTTTTCTGTATGAAAGGGATGAATCTTTTCAAATATTTTTCTATATGCATACATGATAAGTATTAATTTTATTTACGTTAATATTCATTACACGGATCATAATACACGAAGCAGTAGCAATAGTGATTTACAACGATCGACATTTAAAAAATTATTCCGAAATACTTTTTCAAAGGAAAGAGACTCGTGATCTAATACCGGCTATGAGACAAAATATTATTTTCCTGATTTTCATCTTTCAATTTACCTTGCTTCCCTTAGCAACAGACTTATGTTACTATGAATATCATTTCCCGTTACAGTATAACTCCCTAGTGGTTTCAATCATATCTGGCAGTCACGCTAACCAATCTGAAGTGTGGGAAGTCGGGAGCCAATACCAAAAAATGTTTCATCATTGATTTCCTGTATTTTTCAACAAAGGCGATAGTTTAAGAATGATTTACAATTGAAATTCTTCATTCAGAAAATAGTATAATAATCGTACGCTGAGAAACCTTGATATGTCCACTTCGGTTCTTTGCTTCGACATACTTTTCGTATCAATATTGATATTTCGTAGCGAAAAAAGAATTAATAATTACAAATAGAAATTATACTCATTGTCAGAGGTATCTTAAATTCACTAGTACCCAGCTGATTTTTAAATGTTCGTTTTCGCTAATTACGTGATAAATAATTTTGTTTGAGAAGCAAAAATTTTAAAAAAATATACTAAAAAATCTGGAGAGTGCCCCACTCAACTTTTCAATCATATTTCATACAACATAAAAGCAGTAAACAGGATACATTGAAAAATTAAATAAAATAATTTAGAGATAAAATTTATATAAACGTATTGAAATTATCAAACATGTTACATATTAAGCAGGTCAGTCTGTATAAAAATATTTATCCTCAAAACTTTACAAAGTATTACGTTACCTAAACATCTGCATATTGAAATAGTGTCTACATAAATTAACACCTTCCTCCTTGAACTCTCTGTAGCTGCCTTATAGGCTGATCTGAATAAGGCGCTTCCAAGATAACCATTTTGCGAAAAATATTTCGCTATATCTCAAAAACTGTTATATGTACAGAAATGCTGTTTAGCAATACGTACGCAGAATTTCATCTTCAACAAAAACGTTCATATTTATGTTCTTAAAATTTTGAATTTTATGAAACCGAAAATGGGGCACTGTGTGTAAATAAAGTTGGAAACATATGTCCAGAAATAGGTTTATATTCCAAATTCATACATCCTCAAGTTCGGTTTCATGCATCAAATTGTTTGTCAGGCATCAAAGGAACAATTACTTAACATACGACATTGGACATCATCGCCAAAATTTGAAAATAGTCTCTCCTGGAGCCAATTCGTGAAGATCCGAGAAGTCCTCAACTCTTTTTTTCGACTTATTTCAGCACTTCCCTTATACATCCATACTAATATATAAATGCGTAACGCGAAAGCGTGTCTGTTCGTTACTTAATCACGAATAAACTATTGAACCGATCGTAATGAAATTTGGTAAGTAGATAGTTAAGTTTCCCATGATGAACATATGCTAATTTTTATTTTTTTAATGCGAGAAAAAGATAGAAAATGATTTTGACCATAAATTTTAATGAAATCGGGAAAAAAGAGAGGTATAAACGATTACGCCGCCTAAACGATTAAAGACAGGTGGTAACTGTGAATGGCAACATTGTTCGCCTCAAAACGTTCTACAAAGAAGTCCGGGACAGCATATGTCTATCTAAGAAGGTTCACCCACATTATTGAAAAAACATTTATAAAAATAAGAGTGTAAAAATACATAAATTTAAGAGAATAATTTATGAAGGAAAAAATCAATCATCAAATTTAACGAATTAATTGCTTTTTGCATTTAACAAAGATAAAAACTGCCTTTAAATCGTAAAATTTCGACGAATAGTTTAGATTTTACAAGAATTTGAATGGAATGGTGCAGCCGCGTCATGCATCGGAAGCGAAAATTCGATCGGCGCGGCTCCCGCGAGATGGTGTCGTGTATGCAGTAAACTTTTGTATTAAATCAGTATTACTATGAATTTGAAAAATTAGGATGCTGCACATGTTTTCAAAAACCAGCAAGTAAAAGTATTTTGATCTTATAGGAAAGATAGATTTCATTTTATCGTGAGTAAAAGAAGATTAGTCTAAGAAAACTCCCGAGCAACGCCTGGTAATCAGCTAGTTCTGTCTAATTAGAAAGTGAAAAGCTCCATCTACTATTTCTGAAGGATGAAGTATCTTTCTGAAAAAGTAATTCCTATTTCCGAGTTTATAGTGAGTAGAAAATTAAATATTTTGCGAAGTGAGTTAGTGTGCCTCATTAAAACACTCAGTTGCTGCCAAGACGTTGGGGCTCAATGACTGTTAAGGTCATGGGATTTTTACAAACGCGAAACGTCCATACCCACTGAGCATGTAGTGTGTATATATATATATATATATATATATATATATATATATATATATATATATATATGTGTGTGTGTGTGTGTGTGTGTGGCAGAACGAATAAATTTAGATTATTGGTAATGATTAATTAATTAGGGAAGGCGCCTCGGCTAGCTCGATCTCAGGGGTCCACATGTACTCGGGTTCGTCATTATTTATCTGAAGGAAAAAGCCATACTGGTGTTCCACATACAGGAAAACGCTTTACGACTAATTAATTCATTAATTTTACTGAACACAAATCACATACAAAACATAAAAATACCCATGCATCTCCCAAAACACACGTCATTTCCTATCACATGAAATACAAGTTACACTGAATTTACTAGTCATTTACGCTTCTCAACAAACATTCATATTAAACAATTTTAAAATAACAAACAAAATTGGCTTCATTACTATCCAAAACATCAAATACAAGTTAACACTGAATTTACTGATAAATTAGGTCTCTTGAGAACATTTACATTAGACAGTTTACATTTACTATTAAAATCAACTTCATTCTTCTTTAAAAATGGCCACTTTACGTTAATCAGAAAGTTCGGCAGTTCAGAAGTCTTAGCCCTCATCATTCACAAATACCCCACTTTTCTTCTCGTAATAGCGCCTTACGATACCTGTTGGATGCCACCAACACTCGTAAAAATACCTCGTGCCGATGCTGGATCAAACACTGCAGTGGTGAGTAGAAGGTGCGTCGACCCCACGGGAATCTGGCCTGGTCCCGCTCTCAATTACGACTCCGGGTCGGTGATGTCACCAGCGATGGCTCGACTGGTGGTAGCTTCCGCCCTCAAGCTGCGCGGTCTGGATGCC
>NNCF01127496.1:160520-194690 GCA_002313205.1 Laupala kohalensis | reverse complement strand
TTAAATATATTACTAATTAACAGATACGTTTGGAGTATAAAAAATATAGAATACTTATAGGTATCCCTCAATCAATTCCCTTGACCACACTATTTACTTAATAAAAATCAAATTCTTTATGAAATTATGCGTGTTGTATACAAAGTGCTGATGATAGATGTGGTCACCAAAGTATGTTTGAATAATACCAAATCTTCAGATTTTTTTTAAACAGTGAATCGTATCTTCGAAAATGTAATTCCCCACTGTAGCGTTCATTTGAAAGATTGTAGTAATTTTTACAACACCGAAATTGCTCTTACTTTCCCTTAAAGAGTTAGAAGGAGACTTCAGAAATACGAAAGGGCTCTAATGACCTCGATGTTGACAAGCCCTAAGGCCTTATTAAAAAAAGAAGAAAAAATAAAATTATAAACTTAGTTATTGAATATTTCAGTGGCGATAGGAAAGCTATCCTTTTCCCTCAAAACTTGGAGTCATAAACATAAAATGAAAAACTCTGCTTCTACCAAAATTTTGCGTGAAATTTACTAATATATCAGGTTTTCATTCGTCGTAAACCTTACAAAATTCTCGGTACGTCTTGGACTCAATGTTCTAATTGTGCTCCAGCGCCACTTGAAGGAAGTTTACGCCTGAAGAACAAGCGAGGAAAGAAACCTCTACAAAAATTGAATCGTTATTTATCTCTTCGTGCTCAGTAACGAAAAATTACCTATGATGGGTGCGTGATATAAATATGATAAACAAATATGATTTTTAATGTATTTTAGAGAATATTAAATCATCTTAATGAACAAAACGGACGAAAATGGCCATCTCTGTTTAAGTACTGAGAAAATCAGAATTTTCGAAATATATGATAAAATCTGTACCTTTAGGTGTTCTTAGGTAGTGAAGTGAGAATTCACAGTACAATTTATGTCACAGTTTATTATAAACCGTATGCAATGATAAAGTAAAGAGATTTTCATTTGGATTACGTTTAGCGAAGTAATGGCATGACGCAAAGTAGAGTTATCTTACCATATCATGCAATGGTGAACCGAGGTGATGTTTTGTAATAATTTATGTTTTCGATCAATCATGTGCTCAAGAATCCACAATTATCGAACGTAAATAAAAAAATATAAATATTTGGCGTTGGATGTGAAAATTAGTACCTTCTCCAGCACTCTGATTCTTCTTCTTCAAATTTATTAGATTTTGGAGATAATCATTTCTAGTCGTGCCTGTCCTGTCTCGATGTGCCACAACGTCAGAAATTATTTGTCTGTAGTACTTATCCACTTCACTGGACACGAATCTAATCAAAATAATATGAATAAATTATTGTTTCACAATATACTGCATCATTTTAATAAATACTGAAAACATTGTACACGATTTGGGGCTAACATACCAATATAATTTATGAAAAAAAAACAACCAACCAAACTACAACTTTATATCAAAAGTAATAAAATATAAACCATTCAATTGTTTCTTTTAATTATTAAAGGTTTTTCTATTGCTGAAGAGTCTTATGATAAGCGTGACAATATCATCTTGCTAACAAATAAAATATTGATGACATATGTGACAGTACTTGAAATATTTTACTGCAAAAATTCATATTTACTAAAATAAGAAACTCAATATTTTTATGTTTGAACATACGAAATGTTGTTCTGACCAATCCATGTGTTCACACTAGAGCAACATTTATGTAGTCAAGAATGTACGTACATAGTTCAAAATGCTCACGTTTTCTGATTTAACTTCTCAAACAAAAGACTATTTAAGACCATGTATCACGGTCATTTCAATCTCCGTTCCAGCCAAGATGTCCATTTCTCCTGTGCTTAAAGGCGAAATGAAGTATAAAATGAGTACGGACAGAATGGGCAAGGTCTATTATTTTCATCTCGTTTCTTACAATTCCCATGAGTTAACAGACGCCATGTATCATCTCTGTCCCAGGTCCAGTCCCGTCCATTTTGCTGCCCATGGTTCTGTGTTTATCATGGAAATTAATTTCTTTTTACATGTTCACTGAGTTAGTAACATTACATGTAACGTTTGCACAACATGTGAAAATCTGACAATGACTGCAATTCATTGATGAGGTTGCACAAAAAATATTGATTTTCAAATGCGACCGCGCATGTTTTTCAATATTTTTATAATAAAACACTCGATTGTGTCACTAAACTTCAGGATTGATGGTCTCCTGTTTATATTCTACATTTCAAAGTAACTCCCGTAGAAAATAATTTTGTTACATAAAAACCTTTTTAAACTTTGAATATGTTCGTTAAATTGTAATATTGGTATATTTAGCTACCTACTTGATGTATTTACAAGATCATAAAATTAAGAAAAAAATTACTTTAAATAAATGAAGGATTTGTATACTTAAAAACCTATATTTTCATTTCCTGCATTTCGTTATAGTACTTTTTAATAACATTTGTCACATACATTTTTGACATCCAATGATGTGTTGAGACGAAAATTTCTTTTCTTTCCCTCGTTTTTCTCCATTCTGATAACTTTTAGGTCTGAATGGATTGTGTATAAAAAACCTCCTTCCTGGTTGAAATGAAATGACAATGGACTACTTGGCTGAATATTGGAACTGAAATAACCGGGTAACAAGTCCTTTACTTTTCAAACATATCACACTGTAGAACTAAAGTCCAATTCACATTAAAAACATGCATTTGTTAAAACCTCTTTGACAATGTAAATCAGAATTACAGAAGAGTTGACATTTTTTTGCTTTAAATAAGATCTCGATATATGTCATAATGTATATTTTCTTTTAACAGTATCTTCGGGTACTTCTTCCCAAATAAAATTTACTTTCCTCATTTATATCCTAATAAAAAATTATTTATCGCATTCGACAAAAATGCTCGATTTCTTTACGATACTTATCGTATTACGTATTAAAAGCAAATACCTAAATTTTAGAAGAGATCCCAAAATTGGTACATAGTTTCCCACGAGGAATTTCATATTTGTCCAGAAGTCTGGTTCTAAAAGCTGACGAGTCATTTTCTTTAATTGTGCGTTTGGATCATTAAAACTATTTGCTTTGATGCCAAATCCGCAAGTAGCAACCATCTCCATAGTGTACTTAGAAGTCAAATCTTTTGCTTCCAAACCATCTGAAAAATCAACATGAGAAAAAGAATATAATCAATTTGTTAGTGAATGTAAATTTATTCAAGTGATAATGAATACTGACTGCGCATCATTCATTGTAGACGATTTCGTGAGAAAATTTTTTTTTAATAATGAAAAGTATTTAAAATACCTGAACCAGTTTCTCTCTTTAAATACTCCACTAATTCCGCGCTTACTTCTCGCATCAGAGTATAAAGTGGCTTCAGTTTTCCACTTGTGAAATTAGGTGTCAAAATGGAACGAGTTTTTTTCCACCTGCATAAAAAACACTTGTTATATTATTTAAATCAACAAAGATAACAATATTCAAGACAAAATCTGAAAAACTATTTCTAAGAATACACAAAACTTAACCCACAGTGAGTTATTGATATGATGGGGTAAAAAATCTTTTCGATTGGAAAGTTACACAACGATCAAATGAATTATTCGATATATCAATTACAGCAAATGCGGTTACTGAAGATGATTTATTATTTATTTACTGAACTTATCATTTGTTTATTGAACACCGATCATAAATTTCACGTTAACTTCAGAATTCTCTATTTATAAGATTTATTAGTTTACTATTTAAACCTAATTTGTAAAAAATTATGAAATAGTTAAATGCGTGATATAGGGAACGAAGGTACCCCAGAAGAAATACGAAGGAAGTGCCAAACATTAGAACTATATACATAAAACGGTCGGATCATCAAGTCTGTGATGTATTAGAAAATATGAGCAAGTTTACATCCAGTTGTTGTATTATTTTATAAAAATACGCCTCACCTCTCGCCAACTTGAAAAAAAGGATTCTTCGCTAAGAGTGGATCCAAATGGGGGTCCACGACAAATCCATTTTCTTGAAAAGAGGAAAACTCTTTCACCAGAACATCCTTGATATTCTCTGGCTCTCGGATGAGCAAACCTGGTTGTCTAAATCTCCAGAATCCAGCGAAGGGTTTTCCAGAAGTCGCCCTGTAACAGTTATATAAAATATTGAAGACCGATATTCCTATCATAGAAACTTTTACTTTTTCAGCATTAAGAAATTTAAATCTCGAAAACTTTGATGTATTGATATATTTTCGAATACGATATACATACAACAATACTTGAAACGTAATACTATCGTAGAATATGATTTCTCTTATTTTTCGCTGCTCTTAGGATCTTGTTTAAATATTCTTATCTTTAAGTGATACACTTACTAATATATTTTAACATTATAATATACTACTTTTTTCCTCTATAAAAGCAAGATGGTAAGGTTTCAAGTCAAGTCTTCCCTCTTTCTCAGATTCGTTTCTCCACAAGTCACAAGTTGCATCAGAGATATTTACTATTTTTGTAATTACGAAGTGCGCTCACAATTTTGACCATTAAGATACAGATAGCACAAGATTCTTTTGCGTTATCGTCTGTGTATATCCGATATATCATCTTATATAGACATCAGCGATAAGAGACGCGCGAATATATATCTCTGATACAACTGTATCGTCAAATAAAAAGAAAACTAATAAGTGGGTAGTGAAAAAATGAACAGATAATTCAGTCAAAATGAAACATACGACACGATTTCATTGTACCTACTATACGTAATTTTCTTGACGTTTTTCTACGAATTTAGAGAAACAAATATTTAAACAACAGATTACACATTTTTTGTTGTTTAACTTAATCCAACTTATCAATCAATGTTAGTTCAACTTATCTTCGTCCGCGTATCATTTTCTACGCACTTTCAATCAATCGGGCAGGCACGGGATGGTGTTTGGCGAAATATTTTCCGACGAATAAAACTAATGGGTCATATTAATGTATTTGTAACCCGATATATTGATTCATTAACAATTGTACCATCAACAATTTTATATATTCCAAGCTTGGAAAATTCAATAGTATTTTTCATTAAATGTATTTTTATGATTTAGTGTTACAATAAAATGTTTTCATATTGTAATATATGAAATTCCGAACACAGTTTTCTATTTTGTCTCACCGGACATTTCACGTCAAATATTAATTTTGACATCATAAATTCATAACACAAAGTAGTGCCCCCCGTTTGAAGAAAATTTGGTCTACATGCATTGTAACTCGCAGACCGTAAAAAAGAAGAGTAATCGCTTGCCGCATAGGACCCGTAGGCCACCTGTTGGACAGCTCTTATATAGTTGAATAATACAAGTCTGTTATCGACAACATGCTTTTATAAAAATACGGTCACAAATATTAAATATTTCTATTTATAATTTCGAAAAGAGAAAACCACATTGTATTTTATATATGGAGTAAATCTTTCAGGGACCATGAAAAAGAATTAAAATTTTGCCAAGGTAATGGTGACCGATAATTCACTAATTTAATCTTAATCTTAGCGGGTGAATGACTTTTTAATCGCATCCAAGAATAGTCATTCTCTTATCATTCAGGGTGAATGATATTACTACTTTAATAGAATAAAGATGAGTTGGCAAAAATATATTAAGTCAACTTTGAAAAGCGATAAAGCAAAATTAAGTCCCTCTGTAACTTTTCAATGAACAGAAGAATATTGTTCGTTCGTGCAATTATTTTTTAATGGTTAATATAACGAAATATTTTTCGTCAGCAAAATAATTCGAAAGTTAACTAAATCACTTCGATGGGTACGTAGTGTTCCAGACTAACCTACTGCACTTAAAGGATTGGTATCCTCGTTCGAAAGGTCGCCTTCTTGCTAGTCATTTGATCAAGCCCTTGAGTGACTGCCAGTTCGATAAACTCGTCAATAAACTACAGGCGCCCGTAATATTTGTTATTTTAAACAACAATAAGCGATTTAAGATCATTATTGAAACAATTTTATATCAGAGATCACTTAATCACCCTAGTAAACCATCAATACTCCAAATTGATCTAATCCCATTTGTAGTAATACAAGAAAAATTGCTCAAATAAGTTAATTGTCAAAGCAATTACTTCTTCGTTAATTATTTTATTTGTTATGTACATTTATAAAATAATTATATATGCTCGTTTTTCAGATTCTCGGGTCTAAATCTAATCTAAAAATACACATTTATCCCAATTTCGAAATGTGACGGAGCGTAAACCTCATAAGACATTAGAATTTAACCAGCAGTCGACAAAATATATGGAGACAAGATTGTCTGTTCCATATCTATTTACAAAATACTTGCTGATTTGGTCTGCTTCCAATACACCTTTATAAACAAAATATAGATTCACTTCGAAGCAAATGTCGTAAACAGAAAATTGATGAAAAACTCGCATGAATAATTTACGCCAAAAACACCACATTTTTTAATGTACTCTATTCATCTATTTTTCTGCAAACAAGACCTAAGAACACTTAGCATTAAAAACAAAATTTGTTCTATAAGACCCAACAAACTCGTTCGGGAGGTAGGATTTCACTGACGAATGAAAATTTACTACATTAATTTGGGGTGCCGATATAATAGTTATCCTCAATTAGTGTATGGATTCATTAAAAAATATGATACATTTTGTCATTTTTACCTTACCACTGTACACAACGAAAAAAATATACAAAAACAATACTAGTCAAATGTCTAAAACTTCAGATTTGATCATAGAAAAGTTGCAAAATTGGCGAAAATTGTTCTTCTACACTTATATCAAACATAGAAGAATTTTGCCTTGTGCTCTTCCCGTCGGAAAAAGAACGAGAAACCACTCAAAAACTTACATAGAAAATATTTGCAATGTTTTTTTCATTTTGCTCCTATAATCCGTGTAACAAGTCCCAAAATCAAAATTGGGCATTTATTTGGAAACATTAGGACTTTTAACGTGCCGTCATAACCGTCCAGAATAACACAATAAGAATTGTAATTTATATCTAATTTTAAATACTGATTGATATTTTAGCAAAATAAAAATTAAATTGTATCGTGAAAATATTATAACGATGTCGCTTACGATTACGCCAATAATTATTATTTAGACAAATATACTAACTTGAAATGAAATATTATCAGTCTTCGGAACTTTTCGAACAAACAAGAAAATATTGCACTCACCTGTAAATGTCCTCCATTAGTTCACCTACAGTCCTTCTTCCAAGAAACACATCGGTAAAGTTTCCAAACGGTATTTTAGATTTAACAAAAGGAATATTTCTTTTTTTCCAGTAATCATTATTCCATGTCAAATATGTGTAACATACGGTTAAGAATACCACTGTACAAGCAGTCCAATATAGGTTTATCCATTCTTGTAACATTTTCTGGGCAATAATGTCCAAATATAAACTTTTCAAATCGCACAGTTTAAAGAACAATGGTATGAAGACAATAAAAGAAATTATCAATATTGAAAAAAGGTATACTAGATAGCTGATCGACATGTTCATATTTATTTTGAAGTTTTCGTATTTGAATACTGCAGAATCGTATTCAACTTATCCACTTTTTTATTAATGAAAGTTTACGAATTTTTTTATTAAAAATCAAAAGCTAAAAAACTGTTTAAGGAAACTTAAAAATTATTTGGAAACCAATCAGAATTTCTAGAAAAATGATCAGTGTTTACAGCAGAAAGCTAATATTTACACCAATTCATAATGAAAATAGTATTTTGTATACTCACCAAAATAGTACTTCCAACCCTCAGGTCTGGAGAACGAGATTTGTTTACGGAATAGGCGTGTGATCACGAAACACTGGGTGTGTGCGATCTTCCAGCTCCACGGCTGTCTGATATCAAAATAAGACTGACGCAGCTTTCATTACACTGGCGTTTCAGGATCAGGAGAGGGGGTATCCGGGTGTCACTCTTCATGCGCATCATGTGTTGCCGCTCCGCCGTAAGAACGCGCTAGTCATAGTCCTTGAATTTTGCAAAATGGAGAAACACCTGCTCCGTGACTCGAATGGAGATATAAAGAGAACTAGCGGCTTTACTCGAGCAAACAAATATAAGATATTTTATGGTAAGTATTATAGTGTTGTGTTTAAAATTATTAGCGCGACAATCAAATTATTTTACAATGCAACAACAAAATAATAATACAGAGTGTGGAATAATGAATCATCAGAACTTCCTTTTTATGCTCGCAATTCACTAAACACGAATTTCACTACACCACAGGCACATATGTATATCCAAATTATTGTTGCAATTCTTCCTAGAAATCCTGGGATCTTGGAGTAAAGCGTACATTAAATATGCACGGAATATTCATAATAATACCTTTATATTATTTTTATTACGCTTAATATTTTGTTATTATTGATTATCTTTTTTTACAAGTGTGTTGCTTATAACATATTTTGTTTATCATGGCTCAATATTTAGTTTTCCCTCGCATTACAATAAAAAATATTGTAGAGCGTACGTAGAGTTAAATTAATGACGACGTTGAATGCCCTCTGGTCAATGCTGGGTTTCAAGCCACCTCACTGTCAGCTTGAGAGATTATTTAAGTAAGTCAAGTTCTCGCGAACAGATAAGTGAATTTTCACTTATAATATTAGTAAGAATACGACCCTCGCGAAAGAGGGGATAGGGAAGGCTTGCTTTGAAAACTCATTGAAGTTTGCCAAGTCATCCATGTAATTGGTACAAAAATATATTTGTAATATAACGTGAAAATGAATTTCTTTAAAAATATTTTTTTCTCGAGTAATTCAACATTAAATTTAAGAACAATTAAAATTTCAACGACATTGCAAGTGGATTAGAATTCCAATATTTAAGTTAGAAAGAGGCTTATGTTGGATAGGATTCCCTAAAACAATGCTTTTTCCCACTCTTCGTCAAATACACGTTTGGTTTGCTAAACACGGAATGTTACATGAAGCATTTGTCAGAATTTTAAATTGTTGAAGAGAAGGAAAACCTTTAATCCTGCAACTTCTATTGTGCCCCTCCTCCTTGACAGATTTATAGGTTTCTTGAAGGAATTAAAAAGTGGCCAGACATATCGTACATTAATCCCCACCCAATATTTATCGTTAAATATCGAAAGAATTTCTGCTCAACTAATAAGAACGTTTAATGCTAAAACATATTCCTCGCATTTGTTTATCAAGAATCATTAAGGTAACAGTAATAAATTTTAACCTATCGATACCAGGATTAATGGATTTACACGTGAAATATTACCTTAACTCATTTTGAGTGGTTCTTGTATCCCATCCATTACTGATAATAATCACCCATTATTATCATTATAATCACATATTATTATCATTATAATAAAATATTATTAGGACGCTATACAAAAAAGGAAGATTGGCTATGCTAAACAAGGAAATGGAGACATATAAACTTGCTTTTTTGGAAGCTAGTGAGGTGAGGTGGAATGGAAATGGAATGACCGTAACTACCAATGGCAATGTATTTATATACTCTGGTATGACCGAGGAAGATGATCCGCATGTTAGAGGTGTAGGACTCCTCATAGACAAAAACATTAAAAATTGTCTATCAGAATGGAAACCAATATCAGAGAGGATCATCATGGTCCGTTTCAAGACAAAACTGATGAAAATGGCGGTAGTGCAATGTCATGCTCCAACTGAAGGTGCTGAACTGGAACACAAAGAAGAGTTTTTCAGTCTATTGGATAGTACTCTATCCAATGTTAACAAAAGTGATATTATAGTATTAATGGGGGACTTTAATGCTCAGGTAGGGAACGATAATCAAGACCTCGAGACCATAATGGGCAAGCAAGGCATGCCAAATCGGAATGAAAATGGTGAACTAGT
Source organism: Laupala kohalensis (assembly GCA_002313205.1). Taxonomy (NCBI): domain Eukaryota; kingdom Metazoa; phylum Arthropoda; class Insecta; order Orthoptera; family Trigonidiidae; genus Laupala; species Laupala kohalensis. The sequence continues at coordinate 184,782 of NNCF01127496.1, read as the reverse complement.
TATTGAAATCTGTGGAAGGCATTGGTTGAAGATTGGAGGTACAATCTTTCCACACAAAGATTGCCATAAGGTCACTTCGGTGTCCCCAGATAAAGAAAATAAAGTTGAAAACAAATTTAATCACATTTGTTTTAGTTAAAACTGGGAAAGTGCGTTGTTAGACGTCCGAAATAAACGAGGGGCATATATGAGATCAGATCACGATCTAGTAATAGGAAATCTGAGATTTAGAATGAACAGAAGTAAACCTAAATATCAGAGAAGAAATAAATATGATATTGTGAAAACAAGGGAGGCAGAGATCAGAAATATTTTTTCTGTAAAATCGGTGGAGAAAGTGGTGATCGTTCGGTCATCTATAGATTTGGAGGGTATAGATAGATGGGAGGATATGCGAGAGATGTTGAACAAGATGTGTGAGCAGACTCTGGGATACGTAGAACAAAGGAAGAAAAATGCTGGATATCTGAAATTACCTGGGACATGATTGAAGAAAGGAAAAAGCTACAGATCAAACTATACACTAAATCCGAACCATTCACAAGAGGACGGATAAAGCTGCAAGAAGAATATGCTGCGATGGATAAAAGAATTAAGAAAGAAGTCCGCAAAGATCACCGCCTTTTCAATGAAGGTATAGAGAAAGAAGCACAGAATTCTGCAGACCAAGGCAATGTGAAAGGTGTGTTTGATTCAATGAAACGATTATGTAATACTTCAACTCACTCTTCTGTTTCTGTAAAACATAAGGAAGGTAATTAGTATTTAGACTTATTTGTAATTAGTCAATTTAATTGACGTTTAACTATAAACGTCAATGTTGATTTATTTCTTAGTCTATTTGCATGAGGTATTCTATAATATGATTTTGAACACACTATTGTAAGTTTAAATTAACCCCTTCTGATTGCAAGATAATTAAATTCTTTCATAACCTCATGTCCCGTCAGAATACTTGTTTATACAATGTGTTTCGTATACAATGTTCAAACAATATAATTCATCCATGTTTTTTTTGTTTTCTAGATATACAGAGATTTTTAAAACTCAAGAAGAATTGAACAAATTCATCATTGAAATCTACGGTGAAATATGTTGGTGATGGTGACAATCTCATCATTACATATGAATAAGAAGAGAAAAAAGCATTGTTATTCATGTATAAATTTTATTTCTCTCTTGTTTGAGATATGTATCCTTTATACATATTGTGATGGGGGGGGGGGGGTACAAGCTTATTAGCAAAGATCATGAGTTTCAATGATGCTGGTCTTGAAAGTTGAGCGCCAAATCACTCCGAAAAATTAGGGTAATTAATTGAAGAAATTTCTAAGGAAGTTAGGACCTATAAAATAAATAAAAAACATGAGATCTCAGGATATTCAAGTTTTAATTAAGGATTCCAGTTATTTAATGAGGTGAAAAGTACACACTGGGTTCCTTATGGAAAACGCAATTTACAAATAAAAGAACAAAATTGTTTATTCACTGATGTTACAAAACACTTTAAAATATCATGCATTCTTCTTCGCTGAAGCGCACATACAACACAACAAAATAACACAAAACAACAATATTTGCGATCAATGATACCATGCTTGATCTCGCCACCGGTTAAATAAGCTGAAGGCACATCATGGTTGAATTTACACAAAATTAAGTGATTGAACATTCATCATTTAGATTAGGCCCTTGTCAACAAAGTTAATGTTTTGTTTAACGTCCTTAATTAGGCCAAGGTAATCTCATACTTGAAGCACACGCATTTCTTCGCTGTGCGGGTTAAGCGACTGGATGCATTCCAGCATTTTTATGTTACCTTTGCAAAGATTAGTAGACCAGCTGCATCGGTGTAGAACAGTTCATTGGCCCTTGCGACCCATAGAGCCAACCGCCTCGCTTTCCCCCCAGTTCGTTCAAACGCCTCCATTCATTTCGTGAAGGTCAGTCCCTCTGCTTCGGAAATCCTAAGTATCAGCTGTCACGTTCCGTATCTTAGGGATTCGATCCACTCCGCTTTGATGAGATGATTCCGGAAAGCGCCTCCCCCGATCAGTTTGGACCCTTGGTTTACTACTTCTCGTTCTGAATATTGAAGTGTTGAGCGATCATTTACAGATCAGAAACGATGCTCCATAAACTAATTCTCTGATGTTCCGAATTAACCATCGAATATTTCTGAATCTCGGAAGAAACTCCGCGCATGACTCAACGTACATGAAGGTAAATATCTTAATCATAGCAGCATCGTACGAAATTGAGCGCGTAGTAAGTCGTAGGCAGCGAATGATCGCATCACTAAGTCACTCGCGAATCTCGTCTGACTGAAAATCAATTCTCATCTCATCTGATCTCATTAAAAAATCGACTCTCATCTGAACACTCTGAACAGTTTGAAAAATCTCATCTGATTCTTCTCTCCGTCTGCTCCATCGATTTTATCAATTCGTTCCCCCTCCAAATTCATCGTTCCGCCTCACTCGCCCTGGATTTCGAAGACAGAAAATCTCATGACGAATGCAAGCTTCCCCCAGGTATTCCTCCGTTGCTTTTTCAAAAATTCATTAGCCAGTCATCATCTTTTTTCTGTTCATGTTCCTTCCACACAGTGCGTACTTAATATTAACCTTATCTCGCCTCGTCAGCTACGACTACGAACGTCTACAACGCGTGCCACCGACTAAATAGTCATTATATTTTATGAGGCCCTGTCCCGATCTCTGGTCGGGATTCCGCAGCCCTCAGCGATCCCTCGCGTGACTGTTTATTCATATGTCTCGTCTGACTCCCAAACGAAAGTCCTTTCTTTTATAATCCGTTCTATGGTCCTCTACCCCCTGTCTAGACCTTTTGAATTCTAAGATTTCTTTCATCTCCTCCTTTCACCCTACCGAAATATAATTGTGTCTGTCTCGTTTTCCAGCTACATCATCTTGCGTTGTTCATTATCTTAATTTAAACTAATATATAATATTATATAATCACTATAAATATATATTCATATTTTTAATAAATAAATCCTGTTCTTTCATACAGGGTATAGAATCTGTTTGATAGAAAAGAAATTGAGTGAGCATGATTGTTTCATAGGTTTAATGAAAAAAGAGTACAACGCATACAATCCAATTGTTAAAAAACATGAATAATGAATTTTTAGGGATGAATATAATGAATAAATTTCACTCCCTCCATAAACCATTTTGCATAGCCTTTTGTTGGAAAGACCTGTCGTCTTCTTTTTCTATTCACTTTTTCATGCAGTTTCACTTTCTTTTTCATACTACACATACTACACACCTCCTCCTCCACCCGGTTTTCAGATGTATGTATCCCTCTTTTACGTTTGCATGCAGACTAAGAACTGTTGACTTCTTCTTCCTCTTCCCTTCCATGTATGACCTTTTCCTGATGCGCTTCAAGCGTTAACATGATCCTTCCACTAACGCGATCGCAACACCACTGACGAGGGATGACAAGCTAGTCTTTAGTTATATTTGGTGACAATACCAGTCATCAGACATAACTACTAGCACGCGGGTAAAGAATCAGACAATAGTCAAATGTTTTCTCTGGGATATTTGCCTCTGTTTCAAAATCGATTTTGATATGCACACTCGATCCAATGTTAGGTTGCTCAATTTGTGTGCAATCAAACACGATAAACGGATACATATTGCAATAGCCATACAGTGTCACGGCAGAGAGGGGCTGTCTATCGTAATACTTTCTCTCAAATTGATTAAATAGGTTGTACGTTTCGGGTGGTAGTACGTCAGTACACCCCTTCGTTGGCCAATCCAGGCGTATGTCATTGTATGGAATACGCGTATCGTTTAAATATAACATTGCCGTGCGCACATTGTCATGGTCGAATTCGGTTGCATTTTTCTTTAAATAATCACGTTTGCCAGTTTGCAGAGCGAAAATGACATAGAGCGGTATCGCCTTGGAGGATGCATTCTACACTGACCAAGTAATCTTTGTTGTTTGGATGACGGTCGTCAGTTCATGGAGTTCCCATTGTATGTATCCAATAGGGATTTCCTTTGCACGCTTCACTATATCGGATAGATAGAGCATACTTGCTCGATTCACACGCACGTGTGGCACTCGCAATGTGATACGATCGATGTGAATGACACTCGGTGTCGCTGTTGCACCTTCTTTGTATAGTATAAACAATAAACTTTGTTGAGCATAAATAATCGTTATCAGTTCTCGAACGTACCAAGACCAAATCTTGAGAAACGCCATAAATGATACAGGTATGGTCTTCCGCGAATCTCATCAACAGTTTGAGAGGAATCCAAGTCGCAAATTGTCCATCAGTTTAAATAGTTCTTACCCTCGAGCATCTTTATCGCTCCACCCCGCAAAATAAAACTGTCGACACTATTCAGTTGAGAGCCAAACCACATTCTTCATGATGGTGGCAATACCTGGAAGTCGTGTACAATTGACATGGGTCCCATTCATTTCATAACAAATTTAGGAAAAAAGGAAGGCCCACCCTATTTCGTCGAGTTCCGATGGGCGCTCTTGTCGCAGGTGATACATCTTTTTCAGAGCTTTTCCATTGATGACAATCACACTGTCTGAAGGCAGTGTGACGGCGTCCTTGTTATTCATGGCGATACGTATTTCATCGTTGTAATTGTAGCTCATGGTATAAGGGGTATAATTAAGTATCTCGTATCCCACAAGACGTGTCTCCTTGCTCATGGGTTGCACGTCTTCGATGTGAAGACATGCATCGGGGAGGCCTACCTTCTTCACGTCGACTGTGCTTCTCCTTTGTCTTTTCATCTTGCGGCAGGATGTAATCCAACGCCCGCAACACGCGTCAGCTCTTCTGTGTCAACGTTACGGTGGTGCAAAGCACAGTGTACTGTCGACGGGGAAGCGGTTTCATTTTATATATCGCTCGGGTCTTAGTAGAAGACATGAGAAGAGTGTTCCTTTTCGGATGCGTGTTAGCTTACCGACACTGCTCTCCAAACAAATGGTAATGTCATCAATATAACGTGTTGACATGTCCCACCACGTGTCGCAATGTTTCTTCAACAATAGAACCAGGGTGGTTGTCCATATGATGTTGATGGAGGGTGAGCGCCTTTCGACTATTGATGAATCCGCCCTCGATAATATCTTGCTTACAATTGATAAAGATATAGAAGCAGTCTGTTAAATTCACCTCCTCTGAGGTATAATAGGTGTTTGGGAGGGAGGGTGCAAGAATAGAGTGAAACCCGAGTGGGCAGATGGATTTTTCAACGTTGCAATGGAGGCGAAACGATGTTTTCAGGAGACACTTGTGCGTTGGTGTATTCGCTTGAAGATCAAAATATGTTTTTACTGGTAACGTCTTCCGAAAACAATTTGCGGAGAAAGGTGATGAGGTAGTGTGCAATATCGTCAATAGTAAAGGTGCCAAGAGGGAGGGCGATGAGATACACTTACTTCTTTTGTCCGTCGTCGTAACTGAAACGATTGCAATCTTCAAACACGTTTAAAACTGTGGTTTGCATACTTAAAAGTGCGAGTTCATAGGATCCGTCTAAAACGATAGGCGGTGAGTAACGCTCAGTCAACTCGGAAGCAGTACCGCAGATATTGAGTGTTCGACTCATCGCTTCGATCTACGACACAACCATCTTTTTCAATCGTAATATAGGAATTGTAGACACAGTCGACTGCAATTTTCGGTATTAAAATATTGTACTTGAGTTCTTTTGTAGGTGATACGTTGTATGCCAAGCAAGTGATAAGCAAGAGATTCAGGAGCAGGAATCAAAATAGAAAATGTGAGTTGCATATACAGTGTAGGCTACAAAATGTTTGCCTGGTCCCGAACTATCGTCCAGATTGGTAACACCCCATTCTAGTCTTTTCTGCTTACGAGGCAGTGTATTGCGCATAAATACTCCTCTGAAATAGGGGATCGCAATGCATGAGTTTGATGCAATATTTATTTAAGTGTCATGCCTCGCCGTGGAATCCCTGCAAAGGAGGTTTATTTGTTTGATGCATTCTCCCACTCCTTTTCCGACATAATCCATAATCCCTTTTGATATTTCACAGACCAATATGCGTAGGGAATGTTGTATTCAAATTCTATAAAAAGAGTGTAATGTTTTCTCGTTTTATCGCTCGTTCCAGATGCTTTGGGTTGGTATTTAAACGCATAATACGCATGATTTGCCTCAAGCGGAATAAGGTTATTCTAATCGAGTACACTAAATTCAACACCAGTAGACACACAGGTCATCACCACCCTCTCTGAGGGATAGTAGCGTAGCACATACAACTCTTCGCTAAGTGGAGCACGATGAGATGCTACACCCGGGTTGACCAAACGTACTCGGGTAGGGTAGACAAGCGATTTGGGGAACTATGGATTGTAATGGTAAAGATGACTGGTGGGATATTTTTTATTTTTCCATCCATTGAACGCTTCTTCGTCTTCTTCCTCTCATCACGTAGCGACATGAGTATGACGAACAAGTGCATCCACATAACCTTTCGTTGCACCATCGCTCTCCACTTCGGGTTCATACAGGTGATGCATTTGCCTTCAAAATAAAAATGTTTTTCCCTACGTTTCACACTGTCTCTTACATTGCGACCAAAGACATCGATGTAGAGGATGACGAACGTTTATTGTAATTAGGTGTTTCGACTATTTATTGGTTTTCATTCACATGTTCTTCGCAGTTGCGATGGATGTTGTTGAACAGTCTTCACCCCTCCTCGTATACAATGTCGTCCAACCCTTGGAAACTGTTAGTTCTTATCCGAAAACGTGTGATAACGGTCTTCTTTCACCGGACAGCGTTCGCGCGCTTATCGTGGGTCTATCGGGTTTTGGGAAAACAAATCTTATATCCCTCTTAACAAAACCGAACGGTCTTTATTTTCAATATGTTTATCTCTACGCCATCACACGAGATCAACCATTTTATGTCAATTTCTAAAACGTGTCACAGATGGGCTCTGTGGATTTGATGTTTTCTCAACATGAGAAGGTGATCCCTCCAGCAAGGGTATTCCCAATAGTGTCTTAGTGTTCGATGATATCGCAACAGTGGAACAAGATTGCATCATAGCCTGTTTACCGGTCGGTCATCAGAGACTTAGCTATGTGTTCTGCCTTTGTCAAATCTATACGAAAATTCCTAAACAACTAATTCGTGATAATGCTAACATGATGCTAGCTTTTCGACAACAACCTCGCGACCATTTACAAGGACCATGTCGGCAGTGGTTTCTCATCTTTTCAGGATTTCAAGCACATGTGTTCCCATGTTTGGTAGCAACACCACTTCGGTTTTCTCGTGATCGACACAAAGCATGCAGCAGGGACGGTATCGAGAGGATTTTGATCGATATCTCGTTCCTCGTATATAACGATGTAGTAGGAAAACAACAGGACAGTGGTGTGGCGTCATGAGAAAGGTGAAGAATAACAGGTTTCCGCTCCGTCGGCATCCGTTTCGGCAGCGAGCTGTACACAAGAGCTGTCGTGGTGTGATTGGTGGTTGGGTCAATCGCAGTATTAATGCGTTGCCTATTGAACTGCAACCGGGATTGGATACCGCTGCTGCCATGAAAATGAAAACAAAATTAGGAGAAAAAATGGAAAAGACATTCAGAAAAAGAGGAAAAATTGGAAACGGGGAGGAAAACTAAGCATGTATCCAAATAGGGAAGCAATACTAAAGGATACATTAAAAGTTACGACACGACTCGTAAAAAATAGAAGACGTCAGAGAGCTACTGGTTGAAAACAAGCACTCTACCACCATCTGCAAGTCCCCAGCTCTAGCATTAGAAGACGACATTGATCGGGTTCATGAAAACATTCGAGCAAAAATACGAAAGCTCCTCGTTATGGAAGGTGATCACAGTAGAATGTTGGATATATACGTGAAGGAACCTGTAGAAAAGGACATCGAAAATGGAAGACAAAAACAAATGTATCTGACATTCCTCAAAGAAGAACCTCACCAACACTCACCAAAGAGGAACCTTCTTTCCCTTCACAATATAGTGCAACTGTTGACGCAGACCAATCACCATACAATCATGATCGTTGGTATGAAGAAGAGCAAGACGAAACCGACATCGAGGAGGAACGAGACGAAGACCAGGAGGAGAATATGTTTGCTCCATCACTTTACGACTCTTCGTGGTATCCTGAATGGATTTATATGATTATGAGCCGCACGGATAGAATCTACGGACACTACACATTCGATGGAAAGATGTTTTTTGGGAATGCTCACATGATATTCAACGGAAATGGTACATTTACGCTGAAAGGGGAAACCTATGAATCGACACGTGGTCTAAAAAAACTCGTGTTTTATAGACATCTCGATATGCCAGAAGTGACACCGATGGATATGACAACATATAAAAACATCCTTTAGGAAACGAGTGTTCATAGAAAAATTACTTTCAACGTAGTCGTCTCAAGTATAGTCAAACCGACAACTATAAAACTATTAAGAAGTTGATGCGACCTGCCACTCGCTCCACATCGAAGAAAGGATCAGGTCTTGGTTTTGTGACATCTCCGACCTATAAATATTGGTGTGATCCGAATACGCTTGTAGAAAGAATACGAAAAAAGAAAGAAAGATGCATCGCGATGATGTGCGGACGTGTATTCCCCGCGAACTCCACGCACCGGCTCGCAAACGCAATCCCAGACGTCTTGTGCACACCAAGGGACTTGACGATCACTGACAGTCGGATTTGGTGGTAATGTAAGCCTACGCAAAGAACAATGGAGGCATGCTTTACATCATTATGTCTATAATTGATGTCTATTCGTAATATGCATAGGCTGAACCAGTGAAGAGTAAGACGATAGTTGCTATAAAGAAAACGTTCCAACGTATCCCGTCCTCTCCAAACGCAAGCCTACACTTCTACATATCACGGTACAGTTCTACAATACCATCTTTGAGACATGGTTGAAGGACAAAGGCATTCGTCACTACTCCACCTTGTTCACCATGAAAGCATGTGTTGTGGAACGTTACAATCGGACGTTGAAAGCGCGCATGTGGCGTCGTTTCTCTGCAGATGGGTAACATCATTGGTTGACCGTGCTCCGCAGTCTTCTTCGTGAGTACAATACTACAAAGCATCGCACCACAGGTATACGACCGAAAGATATCAAGACCATAATCATGAAAACGGTCTAGCCACGTGTCAAGACACTCGATCGCATGACAAAAAAGTTTCGTGATCTCGTACGCATTTGCAAATACAAACATCGCTTTCAGAAAGGTTATGGACCCTCATGGACGAGGGAACTTTTCAAAATTGTTAAAGTTCATCTCTCGAATCCTGTGACGTATTCCCTCGAAGATGAGCACAGAGAAGTCATCGTTGGACGCTTTTACCACGAGGAATTGCAGTCCACGCGTTATCCAAAGGACTTTCTGATGGAGAAAGTCCTTCGCAAAATGGGATCCATTCGCTATGTCAAATGGTGTGGATTCGATACGAAACAATACATTGATAGATGAAAAAAAATTGTAAAAAAATGTTGAATAAATAAAATTGAATAACATTTTTTGTTTTTTAATTTCTATCCTACCCGTCATTTTCTGTGTGATAAAGAACAAATATTTGTTTGTTGACGTCTATATTGTGTATAAAAATAGCGAGACATTACAGGATTCTAACGCATGATGACTCATAGCCCTGGTCGTCGTATATCCGTCTCCAGCCACTATCGAGATCAACAATGCAGAATAGTTTTGTCAGCAACCTCGAAGTGATCAGGAAAGGAGATATTATATGTCGCAAGCATGAGAGTTTGAATCGACGCATGGCAGGTGTGGACCTTCCTCGTCAACTCTGTGTGCTCTGTCAGATGGGGAAGAAAATGTGATATGAATGTGAATTGAACTATTCTCGAGAACACAATGAGGGAAGAAGGGTTAGGTCAACTACGTGGGAGATGAAACCATCTCTCTTTACCTTCGCTATAAATGTATTTTTTCTTTGTAGATCAAAAAAAGAACACAATAAAGTACACAATATAGTATTAAAAAACATGTGGTGATGTTTCATCTTCCTCTCTTAAATATGCCTACTTGTATTATGGGGAAAACAATAGGGTAAAGAAAAAGAAAAAACGTTCCTGCTTAACATTGCTTTTTATTTTATCTTCTTTATTTTTACAAACCAATTTTCTAGATTGATTACAATCAGGTAAATCAGACATAATCATTGAGCTTCCATGGGGTGTAGATATCTCTTCCACCTTCTTTTTTATGTTTTGACAATTCTGGAACATCGAAAAATAAAACAAAATTAATATATTGACGGATAGAAGAAATAATTTGAATCAAAAAATAAACAGTAGCCTTACGCGATTGACGAGTTGCGGGAAACGGAGGAATGTTTTCCTTCTCAAAGATCCACAGGAATACTGCTAAGACATGACGTTCGCTTAACTTCAGATCCTCAAACCTCCGTCCCAACACTATCTCAAACAGTATATATTTATTGAACTCTTGTTCCAAGCAATCGCTTAACTTTGGACACTCACATGTTTCCAAATTGATGTGTACTTCAGGGCTCACATAGAGTATTAACCATTGCATATTTTGTAATCCTTTTACTTATATTGTGTTCATATTTCCCAACTTATTTCTCAAAATTAGCGGTAAATTAAAATAATTCGTGTCCCCACCCGTTTTCCACTGTAAATGGTGATGATTGCGTGACAACCACGATGCAATTTTTGTATCGTTTACATTCAACGCCTCTTCTTCACATGGTTGGTTGAATATAAACGTTTCCATGTTCCTTTCTCCAAGGATGGTTAAACATTTATAAATAAAATTTCCTTAAACACCCTTGCTTATCCAGTATCGCACATCTATAAAATCAAAATTATAAATGGGAATTAAAAACAACTTCGCCTGCAGCTGTACTGCAAGTTTTTTTTAAGAATATATCTTACGTATGTGTTATGACATCAGCACATTCGTGGAGAAGAGACGCAGCAATCATCATATTCTTTCTTCTCGGAGTATCGTACGCCTTCAACTGGAGTAGATCGACTGCCTAGTGTGGTGCTCGACAAAGTGGATTATATATGTTTCATATACGTCATACGAGCGATGTTATTCCTCCGTGTGTCGCATCGAAAAGGCACCGCGCCTGCGTCATACGAGCGGGTATCTCTTTGTGTTGCAAAGCAAAGGAACCGCATTTGCCTCATACGAGCGGGTTTCTCCGTGTATTGCAACGCAAAGGCACCGCATTTGCCTATTACGAGTGGTTTCTCTGTGTGTCGCGTCGCAAAGGCGGCGCATGTGCGTCATGCTGCCATGGTTCTACTACTTAAGCTGTGCTGTGCAGTGTCGAAGTACAGTGGGCTCTGAGACATGTTCGAGAACACATCTTCGGTGTGTGACCACTGAGCATTCAACTTCTTCGTCCTTTCCTAAATGACATGCGCGCCGAAGACTGCATCGAAACCATCAAAAAACATCAAGCTGGAAATAATCTTTTCTTGGATGATAAGACGTTGAAACATCTACCGATCGCCACCCTCGCCAACTCAGCTGCACATCAAGTTGGTCTTGTATTTGACCATTACCTGCAGCTGTTGAAGCGAATCCGCGAATTAAAAGTCTTTGTTATTGTCTTGAGCATTGACGACACGTATTGACGATCTTCCACGCACCGTGACTGTTGTCAATGCAAGCGGAAGCGTGAATTTGAAAATGAAGAGGTGATAAGCACAAACTAGTAAACTTTTTTTATTTGACTATTGCCTAAGCGATATTTTATGCTTGCATTTTTTATGGGGTTAGTCGGTTTCGCCGTACATGGTTCTGCGTCAACATCTCACGAAAACGTAGCTTTGTGTACAACACAGGTTGTGACATTAGACAATGCTTCGCTGTCTACATTCCATGCTGTCACACCTGTGACACCTGCTTCAGACAACGCTTCAGAGTCGACACCCCATGCCGTTACACCTGTGAAACCTGTGTCAGACAACGCTTCGCAGTCGACAACATGCAACATCTATCGTCATGTACATTGCACTACCCTTCCGCAGTGTTCAAAAGAAAAGAGACAATTCATGTGTATAGGTTGTCGTCATCCCTTTTCATACGAACCGGTTGAAAGCATTGTTCGCTATTTTCAAACTACTGGAGAACAATAACTTCTCGAAAAACATCTGCTTTCGTCTTACGAAGGGTGCATCCATACCGCGTACGACTACATCTGCTGCGTCGAGCATGTGGTAGTTTTGCATATCCTCTTCGACGGTGTTTCTCTCTTTTTCTCGTATTGGTTCATGTTTGAGTGATATAACATGATTTTTTATGAGTGTATCGTTGTGAAATAATAAAAAACTATATCTTTTTAAAGACAACTCTTTTTTGTGTATATTGACAACCTCCATTTCCTCATCCCACCATGACGCACGTGTTCACTTTTCCCCCTCTCGGGTTGCGCAACTCGAGATTGACATCTTGATTCCCCCTCTCGCGACACCACACCCATCTCTAACAAACAATCGCTCTCGGAAAAAAAAGCGCAGTACATCTCTGACTGTCATCGCAGACAGATTGCCTCCTGTACTTGGACATTGCATGCTATGATGCAAGATGGCATCCCATGATGTAAAATTGTTTCCTGTGATGTAAGATTGTGCAATACACAGGCTTGACCTGTGTTGTGTTCAAACCGACACAATGGGTTTTGCGGAGCCGAACCTTGACCTGTGCTGAAACTGGCACATGTGTCACTTCTTATCACACCCCTCTTGGTTTGGAACCGGCACATGTGTTATTCTTATGGAGTGAAACTGGCCTGGAATCAGTATATGCGAGCATCAGCTTATCACCCCCCCCATTTTTTTCTATTATCTTATCTCTCATTTGGCCTTAACTGGCACAAGTGTCCTACTGACATCAATAAATTAAACCTCTTCAAATCTGCGGTTAAAAATTTATCTACTGCACCATTGCTTCTACAATGTAAAATGCATTGCAGAAATTTGTCTTGTCCATTATCTCATTGCTATCATACTTTTAAAATAATTGATAACAATTTTAAAACTATTCACCTGCATGCTTGAAATGTGTCTCATTTTTCATGTTTAGTTTTTGTATGTACTCAATCTTGGTAAACTTGTGTACATTAAGTATGTAACCCCATCTCGGACCGGGTTTTTCTCCGGTTTTCCTTTTGGTAGAGGTGGAATTTATATATTGGCTCTCTACGCTATTGCCTAGGCGGTCGATTGTAATAAATAATTTTTAATTTAGAGTTATTGTAACAGTTACGATTTATAAACGATATGTTCCTAATAATTAATAGTTTGATAATAATATGTAATTCAGGAATATTTTTTGTTTTTTATAAAATACAAATTTTATAGGTATTTTGTTAATACTATAACACTAAACGAACTATTCTTATTTTAAGAGTATACTGGAATGTATACTTGAGGTTCTACTGTAGTAAGACTTTGAACTCGTGAATGTAGGGAAAATTTGACCTCAACATATAAGGAAAGTTAACCCTTCTGAGGGGGGTTTTCTCAACGCAGGTTAAGGAACTTGGGCTTTCTTGGCACACTTTGTCGTGGGTAGGTTTCTTCGCTGCAGATTTTCTTCACACTTTCAAAGCTACGTACAGATTAGCGATAATGAAAAATCGGTAAAAAAGGGGCATGAGCTTCACTCTACCCAAATAAGGAATACGCCCTTGTGAACCTGTACCCTTTGACCGCGGGACGAGCTCAATACAAGCCATTTTGACAATAAATTGTTCATTTATAAAAATATTTAATCAGTAACAAGGTAATGCTGCACATCATATTATGTTGGCCCCATCACTTTGAAAGTTTTTATTTGGTGTATGTTTTCTGTCTTCTTTAACAATATTAAGATTTTCAAGCATGGCCTCCTCATACTGCGCAAATTTGTTTCAGGCCCAACTGAATAATCTATTCCTCAAATCTAGCAAATCTATACCTCAAATCTAAATTACAATAAGAATTTTTTTTTCTCCTATTATTCGTGTGTCTTCGGACACTTCCGGCTATACATGCCGTCCAAGATAACCAGTCGTGTTCTCCGTTGGTTACGATTACCAACGATGAAAAAATTTTATGAAAAAGTCCCACTAAAATTAGGATGCTTCGTAAGAGGAGTTTCGTTGGATACTGAAAACAGGCCTGAAGGTGTGTATTGAAACCAATGAATACTCCAACATTTAAAGTATATGCTGTCATGTCAAATTGATGAGTGACGCGCATAGGTTAGAATGTAGTCGCCTATTAGGTTAGAATATTGACGGTAGACATTAAGCAGTTCATTTTGTAACATTTAACTGAAAATGTCGATAAGTCACCACAGAATGCATAGTAATTTTCAGTATAACACTCCTGATGATTCATTTCCTTATCGTTTACAGTAATTAACCAAATAAAAAATGATGTAACAGAACACAGACTTCTGATATTTAAAAACCAAGGTGTAATTTCTGGGACTCGTCATGTGGAAATAAGTAGATGGTTTGGAGAACTGGAATCCACGTTTTACAAACATCCTAAATCTCCTCATCCAGATGTTTTTCGTGTGTCGAATGATGATAGGGAAGGATGTACAGGTAGGATCCAATAACTCAACTCTGCCGGAATTGAATGTGTCCTTCATCACTTTTCTTTGTTCTAGGTGTGGGACGCACAGGCTGGCATATTGATGGATCATTTCAACCAGCACCATTTTCCTATTCATTATATCATATGGTGTCAGTTCCTGAAAAAGGAAACACAGTTTTCGCTCCTTTGACTGAGCTCATAGAAGATTTGAAACCTGAACAAAAAGCTAAATGGGCGAGACTGTGGATGGTTAGTGATAGGCGTTCAGGGCCTGTGCATCCTCTCATTTACAGACATCCATTAACTGGGAAAGAAGTAAGCATTTCTATCTGTAGCATGATAGTTAATTCAATATTTTAAAAAAAGTAATTTGTACTGATGACATTTACTTCCTTCTGAATAACATGTTTGTATTTAGTTGCTCATACTTTCTTTCACATTACAAATGTATATCTTCAAATCTGTTTATTTTTTCTCAAATGGACACAGAAATATTGATTTACACATTTTTGGACCAAGAACAGTAGTAAATAGGTAGGTACTTTAAACTGACACCTTTTTATCTTTTCATAGGTACTCTGCTTTCATTTGGGAATGACGAATGATTTTATTTGGGATAGAGGTGCTCCTAATGAACGTTATGCTAGTTCTGAAGAATTTGAAGAAATAATCAAAGAAATACATCATGAATTTGTGAAAGATGGAGGCAAAATTCAGTATTCTCATAAGGTATTTTTGTGTTTTATATTTTAAATAGTTCACTTGCTTATTTAATTTTGGCAAGTGTAAATTATATACCAATGTTTATTGTCTTCAAAAAAAGTAAATATTAGTTCTCATTAAGTGAGTACACACTGTCAAGTAAAGTCAAGTGTGTGTCGATGAGGTTATGAGGAGTGCAAGGGACTACAAGAATGTTTTCTACTTGATTGAATTTTTGTGCAGATAAATTTTGTTTTTTCTTTTATACTGAAGTAATTTTATTTATTGTATTCACTCAAGTGTATTGATAATGAAATTAAAAGTAGTAAATATTTTTTAAACTCTAATTTATCTTTGGTAGTAGAAGATGAATTCTTGTGTCCCATATATGGAAGAAACTGTAACAAAAATTTCCTTATTTGCTTTTTATTGTTTTTCATTAAAATGTTTTACAGGTATTAAACTTGTGTATAAATTAATGTTTCCCCCAGACTCCTGATCATATGCATTTTTCATAACCTCTTCGGCATTGTAAGTTTATTGTTTCACATTGCTTCTCTTTAACCTTCTCAATTTGGACTATTGTGTTTCAGTGGCAACCTGGTGATTTTATAATATCTGATAATTTAGCTGTTGGACATGAAGCAACTCCTGAAACACAATTTTCTCATGAAGAAGTTGGTCTACGAATACTTCATCGCACTACAATTAAAGGCACCATTCCTCCTGCTAAGTAAATGATTGAAACTTCATCTACATACATTCCTCAAACTTTTTGGCAATGTAAGATATGTTTAATTTGGATTTTTTTATGTCAGGGCTATTATTGAGAAGTATATTTTGTCTAATACCCCTAGAAATGTTATCTTCTTGTAAATACAATCTATTGAATGACCTGTTACATTATTATTTAGTTTATTAAAATTTTATTTTGCCATAAAATGTTAATGAAATGTAAACAATAAAGATTGAAAAACCTATATGAAAAATTATTATTAAAAATGAAAAAATAATGTCCATAATTCCCTGCTATTCTTGACATATTCTCAATACATTAGAAAGAAGTTCCAGTGATAAAGCATTGCAAGAATTTGTAATGCATTTTTAGGCTTTCAATGTAAATCAAAGTACTCAGTTGTCTAGTAAGTACAAACTCACAGAGGATGCTACGAATTTTCTGTGTGGGAACAGTTCAAGATGAACACTGAATTAAATGTAAGTACTTGATGAAAAAATGATTGATCTGCAAGTGCAAGAGAAGAACAAATGCACCATGGCTTTACACGGTAGCTCTTGCACTACTTGGATTTGTCAGACAACTCAAGTGTCATTGACTGGAACAAATTTCATGAGAAAAAATAAAATTTACAACAAAAAGATTAATTTGTCACAAAAATACTCCAGTTCTGAAACATTTCACTCAAAATCTAAATAGAATTAACAATGGCAAGAAAATCCATGTATTAAAATTTTATGTTACCTCAACATATACCATCTCGTATACCACTTTGACTAAGGAATATGGCCTCCCTATTTTGGGGTCAATATGAATTCGAGATAAATTGTTTGAATATTACTTGGTAATGTTTCTTAACACCCACTTAGATCTTCCCATAACAAAAAAAAATTCAAATTAAATAAATTCTATACAAAATTTCATAAAATGGACTGTTATGGAAAGAGAAACACTGTTTTAATTAATTATTTCGGCTAACAGGTATTCTGTGCAAGTCATTATCTTTTTGATGCATTTCACCACCCTCCATGAATTATTCAAATTGTTGTACAGTAGAGCGGCAATTATTCAAACTGATGTCAGGGATTCTCGAATACACTTTAAAATAAAAGAAAAGTGCAATCAACCATGTGAGTACAAAAGGCAACTTACTTTATTTACATGTATCATGTACACAATGAAAAAAAAAGTCTGAACAAGTTGTATGTATGAATGTACATGTATACAGACAATGGCAAAAATTTATCAAGGTTTATTCAGTCACAGAAAGTTTAAATCTTCTCAACTATTTTGACATTGGATTGTTCTTTATGGTAGCTAAGTCTCCAATTCTTTTCAGAACATAAATGTTATAGCAATAGCTACTGTTGCTCTTCTTTTCCATGAAACCACTTCAGATAATTGGACATTTGGATAACAAACACTCGTGTCATTGATGCACTCCTGTATGTTATAAAGGAAATCACACAGAAAAGTAATTTGTGAACTCGTAAATTCAATTATTCCCCATTAAAATGACACCATTTGGCATTATTATTGTTGCAGTTTATTTTGTTTGCATAACAATATTTCTTGTCAATAAATTTTATCTACTAGACGGAATTTCATAACTTTCAAAATTAATTCTAGAGGATGTGCTCATAAAAATTTCCTTCAAGCAATAATTGGTTTGCACTCCAGGAGTGTATTTTGTGTATTGTATTGAAGCTATTAGATTCTTAATTCCTCTGAGAATAATTTAAGTATGGTTGATATGTTTATGAATATAAGCAAGTCAAGTTGAGCAAATGAAGGAAACACAACCCCTCCAGTCTGAATTTGTTGTATGCTCCAAAATGTACATAATTTTACTTGTTCAATGAGAATGATATGTCTTAACTCACATTAAATAAAGTTTATTTTTTTAAATTTCCTTTTAGCCCTTATGGCTACCTTGACTTTGACTTAAAGTCATTTCAAGGTTTCTTTTTTTGTCTTTTCTCCATTTCTGTCTCACTGCCTTTGGGCAGCGCCATTTAACCGTGATTACTCACGTTTTTCCGCTCCTGCCCCACAGAGGCAGGTGCAGATCTATTATTTACGGTAACCATTGGCTTCTTTCCAACGGTTTTGTTTTCTAAGTCTCTAAATTTGTTATAAATTCAGCATGTTCCTCAAAATCTTCCTGTTGTATTATTTTAGCCATATTGTTTGTTGGAAATATACCCTTCTTTTTATCCATTCTATAAGCTTCCCTCATTCGTACTAAATAAAGTATTGTAATAATTTTTTGACCACACACATCACTTACTTATTTAAAGAAGAACTAGTTTCAGAAGCTGTTCCTTCCATCCACAGCATCTGCCGACTAATTTTTAATAATAATCAATGAACATATATTTTAATGACTCCACTTTAAATTCCCAAAGTACTTTAAACAGTATACACTAAATAATTTGGGAATATTAAGCTTTTTCAAGTGTAAAATGCTTATTCTACAGAGTTTATAAATTCATAGTTTTTCCTCTTGTATAAATAATAGTTGATATGACAAAACCAGTTAAATTTCTAACTGTATACAAGACCTCTTCATCCCTCATCAAATAAGCACAGCATTTCACATCACTGTTTCAGCCATTAAAAAAACTAGAGAATTAACCAGAATTTAAAAAAAAAGAAACAATAAAAATGCTTAGAAAACAATGAGAGGGGTTTCAAAGGAAGTGTTAATACACTGAACTTCCTAGTCCAAGGTTGGTAATAAAACCACGCAGCTTGCAATAAAAACACTCACACACGCATGCACACACACCTAAAATTTGCAATTTTTTCTCATGTTAACGTTGTTCATAGTACACAGAATTAATTTTTAGCAAGAGTACATATTTCTAGAGGATATTGTTTAATCAGCATGCTTGTGAAATTTGAAAGCAAAAATTTACCAATGTGAAATCACAAAAAGATCCTGCAGCATCACAAATCTACATGTATGGTCCCTTTCATAACAAATAAAATAAAATTATTTCAGTCCAAAAGAGAATATTCTGAACTCAAGTGACAACAGATCAGTCTCAAAGTATGAACCAAAAAATGTTAATAAAAGTTTGACATGAGCATGCAATTTTTTATGCACCTAACTTTCATCATTTTAAGAACTTAAAAATCTCCTTCCAAACTTCAATGGAATTAAGTTTAACATTAGCATAAGTTCTCTGTCTATGTAATAAATTATTCCGATGTCACAGACCATTATCTGTGGGGGAAAACCGCTCATTCAGTATTTGTCATGTTAAAAGACCAACTAAAATCTTATGATACACAAGAATAGACTGTGAAATTACAACAAAGCGTTGGTCTCAAGATCCTTATTTTTGGTAGCAGTATAGTCGGCAAAAATTGAACAGAGGATGAAGAACTCTCAAACCACTCACTGAGAAGAATTGTCATTGGAAAGTTGGTTCAACAAAACTTTCAATATTTTATTGCTATGTCTCCACTAAGTTCCAAATTTTTATTGAATGTGAAGTTGAATATTGATCAATTAATTGAAACTATATAATTTAACCAATCCACAATAGTCAAAGCAAAAACTTAACACCGATGTAGTAAGAATCATCCGACTAAAGAGAAGGGGTAAATAAAACAAAAAGGAAATAAAAGGTCAAGAAAATACAATCACTGATCTTTAAATAAATGGATTGGTGAAATTCAATATTATTTATATTTAAAATCCTCTTAAGAAAATTTAAAAAAATCTTAAAAAATTTAGGAGATTTAATACTTCAGCACAATTGTAATTAAATTTGTATATGAAATACTACTTTTTATATAATATTTTAAAAAAAGAAGGGAAAGTTGGTAAGCAATGAGTAAGATGACACAGAATTAGTAAGTTTGCAAGACAAAATCAAGTAATATTACTTAAGGGTGTAAATCCATTTTATGAGGACAGCATAAAAATTTTATATAAATGTTCCTTAAACCATTACTTCACTTTGAAAAACTTCATTGGGATAACTTCAAAATATGAATACAATCAGATACAATTTACAAAAACATTTCAATTATATTTCACTTCTGTAAAACAATATGTTATACCACACAGATGATATTCCTAATACCATGGAATATAATGGCATGTTGCATTTGCCAATTACGAGCAGCATTTTCTCCTCACAAGCAAAACCTTTCCAAATGATGCAAAAACTAAAAATTGAAATGTAAAAAGTGAACATGACATGAAGTTGATAATGTGATTGGACCACAAATAAAAAACATATGAGAATCACAACACACTAGTTTTAAACATTTCCAAGAAAAATTTAAGTACAATGAAATTTAGAGAAAATCTTAGAAATAAAATACAATTAATGTTTCCATCTGATAGCCATCTCAGTCAAAGCACAGGACCTAAGAAGTAATACTTGGTTAATGGTATTAAAATGGAAAATGTTAGAGAACTGAAATAAAACTAGAAACCATATCAATTTAGTTTCTCTTTAACATAAAATAATACAATACATTTATAGTTTCTCCAAATAATAATTTCAATACCATCAACAATTCAAATGGCAGATGCAGTTTTCCTAACCCTGGCAAACATGATTGTGTCCATTTAAAATATCTCAATCAATAGTCATCTCCTCGACTCACAACTTCCTTGCAAGTTGGGCGAAGGAGGATTGTATGCTCAAACTGAGCAGTGTAACACCCTTTTACATCACACAAAGGAGGGTAAGGATCAACAATTCCTTTGTCACATAAATCTTTCAAAGCCATTTGATACTTGGTACAACCTATGCGATCAAGCCAACGTTTACAGAATGCCAAAGTACTGAAGTTCTTGTTAATTACATTCAGCAAACTTTTAGAAGACTGCAACCTGTAGGGGCAAAGAATTTAATTTTAGTACATCATATAGGAAACAATTTTCTTTATTCATTATACTATTAAAACTCATTTTCAATCCTTTCTAAAAAATGAATAAATTGAGGAAGCTTTTTAAACCAATAATAATTTAAACTGAAATTCATATTCACAGAATAGTCACAACTAATTTGATTTCATAGATTTCATAAAAAATTCATTGAAATCAGTCAATAATTCAGAAATAAATACACGCACATTTTATTATATAATAATAATAATAAACTTATTGTCTAAAAACAGTACAAACTGCGTATGACCACGTGGAGGACAATAAACTAATTTACTCTCCGGAAGCAAGCAAGGGACCATCCCATCAATTCCGATCAAGGACCCTAAGGCAGAGGCGGATTCAAAAAATGTCAGCAAAAGTTCCTAGATAAGATGAAAAGTTAGCTGCGAGTTATAATACTAACAGATGTCAATATGTTTGTAATTTAACACAAAATTTACATGTACAAGTTATTATCAAACTATAGATTATTAAAACACGCCCCTAGACATAGCCTAGAGAACCTGTATAAGAAATTCGCCTCTACCTGAAGGAAAACCGAAGCAAAACCCGGGCCAGGATGGGAGTATTTATTTACAAGAGTTCTATGTGCAAACAAAGAAATGCACAACGGATTTATGTACATACGATTCACAAAAATTTAATTTTAACTAGTTTGAAAATTACAGGTAAATATAATAAAATAATTATTATTCAATAAACACTATTACTACAAAATATTAGTAAATAAGATGTAATAATTTACAGTACTGAGAGGTTAGATTTGATCAAGGGAGAGGAAAGATATGGGTACCAAGATCTGCTCTAGAGTAAAAAAAAGAAAGGAAGAAAGAGAGAGAACTTGTAGAATAGTGCCTCTGCCTTACAGCCCTTGAACGAAAATGATGGGACGATCCCTTGTATGTGGCCATTCTCAAATTTGTAACAGCTTTTTTAACAATAAATTTATTTAGTGTGTAACCACGCAGTGTTCCAAACATCTTGGGCAAGAAAAACTTAGTTAAATTCAAGAATGATGGGCATAGCTAAATAAGGGTATATTATATACTAGTGCATTAGTATTTCCAGAACACAAAGATCAAATTAACTAAAACGAACTGAAAATTCTAAAATGAACTAACACTTGCAAAACTATAACTGTGACAGGTCAACAAATGAAATCAGTCCATACAGTCACTCCCATTTTTCCTCCAAGTAGAAGTGGATTTTCCTTGGGCGGGAATGTCATTAATACTTTTGTTTTATTAATCTTGAACTTTTACTGCACTAATATCTACAATTTATTTTGAATAACTAATGGATAAAAGTACGAATTTATTAAATAATTTCTTTTGCAAATATTAAATCCGCCACTGCCCATGGGCCCTTGATCGGAATTGATGGAATAGTCCCTTGCTTGTTTCCGGAGAGTAACTTAGTTTATTGCCCCCCATGTGGTCATAAGCAGTTTGCAACTGCTTTTTTGACAAATTTTATTTTACTTTACTTTATACCAGTTCACTGTGGGGACAGAGTGACCTCAAAGTGGGACAAAAATAGCTGACCTCAAAGTGGCAAAAATAGCTGCCGTTGTTATCTTCACAAACGTACTTTTTATCAAGAGAAATGAACAATGCTTACATTCGAATCCATTTTAAGCCTTGAGAGTTCTCATTTCAGAGTTTTCCTTCAATATTGGAGAAAATTGGAAAATCATTACTTATTTGAAATCACACATGAAAAGCAGAGAATCTGTATTGTTTATTAATTTCAACATAGAAAACTTTGAATATGTTACTTAATTCATTGTGAAATATTTTCTGTGTCATCCAACAACATTTATTTGCAATCATCATTTTCTTTTCTGAAATTTGAAGAAATTTGCGGTAAACTTCGCGCAGAAGATGAGCCATCCTTGACCAAGGAGATCTCGGCTTTTCTTGACCTTCTGAGACTGGTGATGAAGGGATCAGATGGTAAAAGTAGATGTTGATATAAATCAGTCTTAGTAATATACCCTCTCTGAACACCAAATCATGATCATATGTTGCGCCTCCTATGCTTCTCCCAAGACCGTACAGTTTGGAAAGAGTGCTGATTTTATGCCATCAGCTCCAAGAACTAACGTTTTGTGAACAAATCATGGAAGATAAAGCTAAGTTTATTTTTCTACAAACTATCTTACTGTGTCAAGAGCATAGTGAGAGAATCTTTCACTTCTCAACACTATACAAAGTATCCATTTCCCAACAAGGACTAAATGTCTCTTTCTGTATGAGAAGACTTTAATCCCATCTGTTCCCACACGTTTTAATATTCTACCAGTAGTTAAATCTAACAAACTTTGTAATTCCAAATTGGCCTCTGTTTCTGTTTCCGATTTATTTGCTGTATATCTTTGATATTTTGCTTCAAATACTTCTTGATACCATAGATAAGAATCCACATTTTTGATCCTGACCTTTTTCAAAGTAATATGTATAATTTCCAATTAATAGAAGAGCTAAAGCTTCTTCTATGGTATAAAATTTTTTTTCTGAAGTTCATATTACTCAACTGTATGCGTTTGGTAGCTTTTTGGTGCAAGACAGAATAGTAAGAACATTACAAATTAAAGCTGCTACTACATCATGTCCACATTCCTTTACCTTTATTTGAGCAGCATGTACAAGCTCGGCCAAAGACTGTGATTGTCAGTGGTTCTTCTTCTTTGCTCTTATCGGACTAATTTTCAAAAAGCTTCCTTGGATGGATGAGCCATGGACACAGAAGGTTGAGAATCACCTTCATGGATCATTGAACAACTTCACAAATACTTTAGCACATTAAAAATATCACCTAACCAGTTTTTATATCATTCATCAAAGTGATCCCTCATTCAGATATACAATTCCCCACATCTCATCAAATACTTTTCAGTTCTTATGAATTTCATCACAAGGTGCAGCCATTATAATCACAGATACTCTCAGACTTTATGCAGAATGAGCTCGTGAATAATACGTACACCAGTCACAATTGCTGAACAACGAGAATCAATGTGGCCAATTTTGGAAGTATTAGTATAAAAGAAGATTGGTTAGCTCATCCCCAACATCTTTACTACACATACATTGTGCTCAAACACCCAAAAGAAAAAAATTATTTTTCTATTTTTGTCCCATTTTTACCTCACTTTGTCCCAGTGTGCAGTTTAGCAAATTCACACAACAAAATTCTTACAAAATATGAAATATTCTATTATTAACACATTATATATATATATATA
>NNCF01127496.1:137107-160509 GCA_002313205.1 Laupala kohalensis | reverse complement strand
ATATATATATATTATTAATGTGAAATATTATTATGCATGTTGATCATAATCAACAAACTTAGTACTAACCGAAGAGGAACATAACCCATATCAAAATTCTTCATGTAATGGGAAACTTCCATATCATCATGAACTTGTCCGCGACCGGTAGAACCAAAAGTTTCAATAGCATAGAATTCATTTTCCTCCATTACAGTTGCTTCTCCACCTTTCACAATAGGCACTGTTTTTCCAGAGTGAATGCCTGTACATTACAGTGAAGAGTTAATCACAGTTAGAGACATGAATAGGTTAAGTATAGTTTTAAAGTTCCTAAAATATTTCCTATCGTTCTTACGATATGGTGATATTGAATGTCCATTTAAATTGCGAATGGACTTTATCTGATAGGTTTTTCCTTCCAACTCAATCTCATAAGATTCCATAACTTC
Source organism: Laupala kohalensis (assembly GCA_002313205.1). Taxonomy (NCBI): domain Eukaryota; kingdom Metazoa; phylum Arthropoda; class Insecta; order Orthoptera; family Trigonidiidae; genus Laupala; species Laupala kohalensis. The sequence continues at coordinate 160,078 of NNCF01127496.1, read as the reverse complement.
TTGAATTGCAGCTCCAATATCACATAGTTGAACATCAATTCCAGCTGCCTGGAAAAAAAAGACGAAAAAAAATTCTATTTGAATAAAATTTGAAAAATTGGGGACTGGTATCTTTTGGCATCATTACAATACATATAGGCATTTTTTGAAACCATCCTAATTCAATATCACTTCACGAAGTTAGCTTTAACAAATTAAAAATCCATTTCCCACTAAAAACTGACGTTTTTGATCCCCTGGGTGTTACTTCTAATGGAGTTGCACTGTATTTTTAGCAATTAACAAATAAAATCTACTAGCATTTTATCACCACAGATAATTGTTTGAAATAATTTTAACAATAGCATACCTTAATGCCCGTATTAGTTGCATCACGAACAGCTTCAATCAACTTATCATACTTTGGATTGAAAGTCAGAGTAAATGCACAATCAATGATGCGGCCTGAAAAGGTAACAAAAGTATTGACAAGGAAGAAAAGTAGGTAAGTCTGCATATATCTTAAAAAAGAATAAAAGGAATAATGATGAATACTTTAACAAGGCAGAAAGAAAATCTAAACCATATAACATTAAAAATCAAAGGAATACATTAAACATTTTTCTGGGACAATTTTTCCAGGGGGAAGTCTCTCTACATATAATAAAACGAAGGTTCTGTTGGTAAATACAGAGAAATCTCAGTATAAAGTACATCATTAAATTAAACAATTAAGAATCATTAAACCATTTGATTTTATGTTATTTTGAAAAGAATGTTCTACTGAGTTTTAGTGAAAAAGAATCTTTTGCAATTATTCTACTTCTTATTCTTCATCTCAGCCTGCAACAGTTAGGTTCCAGCTACAACAGAAACCACCAAATTCCAAAAGCTTATACAATAATGCACACAATTATATATCAAGATTCAAAAAATGTCACATTGTGAAAAGAAAAAAAAAAGTTCACGCAGAAATCTCTAATTATAAAAGAAAAATTGTACATCTACAATTTGCATCAACAATACTTTTTTCTTTTCAGTAAATTAGTCTTCACAAATATCTATTTTACGTATGGACTTGAGAACTGTCTCTGGAAAATCTTTGGTTCTTTGTATAATAAAACACATACTCCATCATGAATATAACACTTGGTCATAAAATGAGCAGGGCAGAAGACCATGTTTAGCTTACAGACACAAGCACATAACTCAGTGTGGCTGTAGTCTGTGCGAGATAAGGTTTATATGACACTGTTCAACTGAGGCTCTAAAAGTAGAGATATCATTTTTATTAATTATTGTGTGTAAAAAATGTTTACAAATTGTTTGAGGATTATTGTGGACTGTCCAAAAAAATTTTTTATCTTTCTTTGTGTGAAAAAGTCCGGGTGCAGTTTTTTTAAGTTTTTTGTTCAGGCAATTTTTGTCAGGAAGAAAGTTGCAGCTAGTGAAAGAGCTAAACAGGTTTATGTCTTTTTCTGTAGAAGAAAGTAAACCAGAGAAAGAAATTCTCATAACAACCAGACCCTCACATTCCAATCCTCTGAAGATATGTTAGCTTTCAATTCACCTCAGGTTAAATCTTATTTTGTAGAATTCTATTTAAATAATTATTACTTTCAGTAATTATCTTGCAGTAACCCACCAACTAACTCTTAGACTCACCTGGAAACAACCACAACTATCCCAAGCAGGTGAACTTGAGATTCTCACACTAGCAAAAATCAAGAAGAAATCTCAGATCTATTTCTCATTTTAAAATGGCTACTGAATCATACAGAGCACTGTATCTATAATTTAAAAACCCAATTCGGATGTAGATATTCTTCAATACATGTATCAAAAGATTTACAAATTGATACAAACTAGATCTACTTAATTTTGAGCATTTTGTTGTGATAGTAGCCGTATGTATTGCCTGCAAACCCATTCTAGACACCATGGCTGTAAGACTATTGTCTACACCTTCTCCATTGTCAACAGATGTATCTGCTACAGGAATCTTGACAACACGTTGACATCTTAATATCAGCTCATAATGGAACATGTTTGTCACCGCTCAAGTTTCCAATGGAAAGGCAGTTAAATTGTGCTCCCATTAACCGATACAAATTTTCAACTTAACTTATATAGCTTACTTCTTCGTATTATGTAGTTCACGGCAATGAAAGTGATAAAATGTTTCAACAACTATTTCTCCTGTCTAGCTATGTAAAATTCTCCTATGTTTAAGCATCTGGAGAAATTCAAACACTTCATTAGGAGAAAAAAATTCCCCAAAACTGTATTAGAAATTGAGCAGTTAGTGAAAAGTAATTTACTCCAAAAAAAAAGCAAACAAATTAGAATCAGTAACTATCTCTTTCTTTTTTTTTTTGGTGGTAGCTTTACAGCTTGTCGACATTGAGGTCATTGGAGCCCTAAAAACTTGTACAGGTAGGGAAAATGCAGCTACACACCAGGGAGAGCCAACATGACTCTCCCCGCATGCGGGACCCGCCAAATGGCTTAACCAAATGCACCAAAAACCCTCCTGAATTACATCACACCAAAACATATCTCAAAACCAAAAATCAAACCATTGAGTACAAAAAATGAGAAATGAAAGACACCCCAGCCCTAATAGCGTAGGGATCAAAAAGAACAAAAGGCGAAAAAGGAAGGTCAGGAAAAAGAAAGGAGAGGAGCCTAACACAAAAAAGTGGAAGTAATGCCAGATTCAGTTCAGGGCACTGTGTTCGCCAAACATGTACTTACTAGATGTAAGTCCCCTGGGGGGAATAACTTTATCTAGTCATGCCAATTGTATGAAGTACAAATTTTTGTGCCCAGAGAGTTTTGAGTGACATGTTGCATAAGACTCAGGTTTTTATTTTATAAGCCAATGCTATAAGTACTGGAAAGTGACAGCAATAGGCCTAGATGAAGGTAAGATGTGCACATTAGCATCTAATAATAAAATTATTAAAATAAAATTTTTCATTTCCTTGTTTTTATGATTTAAAAAAATTATCAAAATTTATGAAAAACTTAACTAGACATTCAATACCAAAAATTGACAAAAACAAGCCCAATAACTAGAATGAACCCTGCACTTGTTCAATAACCAAATTCTAAAGAGAATAAAAAAGCCTACCATTTATATGAGTTCCAAAGTCAATCTTTGTGACATCGTCATACTCAAGAACAGTAGGGTCACCAGCATTTGGAGTATAGTGAGCAGCACAATGGTTGCGCGAACATCCAGTTGGAAATGCAAGACCAGCCTTCAAACCGTCTTCTCCAATAAGACGACGAGCTGTGTTCTCTAGTTCTTCACAGATCTGTATCATTGTCATCCCAGGCTTCACCCAACGCTGTATATGTTGGCGAGTCTGAAATAATCCGAAAGAACCCATTAGAACCATGTCTCAAGAAACTATTAATTTACACGCATGGATCAACTGTGAAGCTTAAACCACATAGTCATTAAAAAAATTTATTTACCCTCCTCCATTTTTTATTTACCCCCAACATTTTAAAAGGTGAAACTGAGAGAAAGGAAAAACAAAAACAAAAAATTTGAGTAAAATCAAAGTCTTCCTTAAGAATCATTCACGTTCAAAATTCCATATGAGAAATGGTTGGCTCTGTTAAGTATAATCATAAGATTTTAAAATGAATAACTATTAGCGCAGTTCATGATCTCCTCTAGCCAAAACCACATAAACTTTGATTTTACTTCTAATTCTCATTCTGCTGCTCTATTTCCACGTGTCTGAGAATTATTTAGAGCTCACAGTATGAAGTTAGTGCCAAAACTTCCTCGATAGTGTAAATTTTATGTAATCAAAGAAGATCTCAGTTTTTTGTCAGATTCATGGGTCATGGTGACGCCACACGCACATTCCTAGACGACACAGTTTCAACTTCGAATGAGCATCAAATCAAAATGACAATTGTCCATCAAAATATTGTTTACTATTTCTTAATATTTTACCAATGTTCACATTTTCACCCACAAAAATTTGTATGAGCAGTTTTTCTGTCCTAAACTCCAAATATAATTTTCCCTGCATTTTTGGAAGATTTTTTCACAGGAAAAAAGGGGAGGTGGAACTATTTGCGTGTAAATACAGTATACAAAGTTAATTCATTTCTAACTAAATAAATTAGTGATTTGTAGATTTTTTTGTGGTCTTCATAAAACATCTGTCCACACACTCCTTCATTAGTGTTGACTTTGTTATATTTAAATAAAAATATTTAAGGGAGAATTACATTATGATGAAAATCAATAACCGAAGTAAAACGAACATTCCTCATAAACCGAAGTTCATGAGGAAATAAGTCTATGATAGTCATTAATATCTCCATCAAGCAGTGAATTTCACAGAAGTGTACAAAAAAAATGTCACAGCACCACATACTATAAAAAAATACTGTTCTCTAATGTCTTCCTTTAAAAAGAAGTTATACATGCATTTAGGTAGGTTTAATACCTGACGATGAGCTTCAGCAGCAAGACGCACTTCATTATAAATGTCATTGTGCATTCTATCTAATGCTCTCTTCTCTTCACTTGTAAATCTATCTTTAGCAGTACGATCATCATTGACCAAAGGATACTCCATCTCTTGCCCAACAGGAAAAACTCCTAGAAAATTTTTAATGAATTAAATACAAATAATTTTATAATCCAAGCAATAGTGAAACTACTTTTGTTCAAACATGCAGATGCAGAGAAATTAACTTTAGCACCGCTTCAGTTTATACGATTCTCTCTCGAAAACAAAAAATTATTTTAGGCATTATTTGATGCCTTTCTGAAAATAAATTAGCATGAGCAAACAATTATTTAAGAAGTTATCGCCAAAATAGGCAAACACACGTAAAGCAACTTTGGGCCATATTGATTGAAAAAAAATAATTAAATAAATTATTTCACTACAACATGATTCCCCAAAAATAACACAGATGCAATAAATAACAAAATTACCACACAACTAAATGACCTACAGTAATTTAAAGACTCACTCAAAATATTAATCTAATTAATATTTTGAAATCTAATTAAAATATACACACATCACCCTTAAAATAGTATTTCTAAAAGAAGACAAGTTGTAAATGCAGTTCACACTTTTATCAATACTGGATAGTTGGTAGCATATTGACTGGTACACAATAAATTGAAAATATTGTAGTATAGTACCACCAATCTTCATTATTATGAATCAAGAGACTGAAGACTGATGTAGACAGTAAAAAAGATTTTGTTTTAATAAATAATAATAAAGATTGGCGATACTATAATACAATATTTTCAATTTTATCAATACATAATGTAGTATTTTATAGCCAAAGTTGTTTTTATTAATAAATACCTATATACCTTAACACTACTCTTTTTAACAGAATTAGTAGTCTATGCAGATCATTATTTTACTGACACATATCATAGTATGCTTGAAGTAACAAGTAATAATAATGATAATATTATTTATAAGATTAATAATAAAAATATTAATGTATTATTATGGATAATAATAATGAACTTTATTATCAAAAAGAGTTTAAACATTGTATCACGAGGTGTACAATATACTAATTTAGTCTAGGAAAATGATCCCAAGCATTTATATCAATATTACATATGCAGAAAAATAAATTCTGCATTAATGTACCTACAATATTATTAGTTTTCATCAAGTTGAGTTTTTGTCACGTTTCTTAAAGTGGTCACAGTTCACAATCACTTCCTTCACTTTTGTAAGTCTATGACTTACTGGAGAACCACTTCTAACTAGTGTACTAATACCTTTTTTAATATATTACATATTTTGCACTAAGCTAGTGAGAGCATGTTCAATCGACGAATCAGTATGTTAATCATGTCATATGAACAGTCCATCTTCGTCTGCATCTTTACTTTACTTAATCCTGTCGTATTCATACTATCCGCGTTAATATATAGTGCACCTAAATTTTTATTATAACTTCATATTACAGAATCTGCTTAATAGTGAAAAATAACATTATTTGGAACCAAATGCAGGTAATGTCTTATTTTTACAGTCGAGTCATGTAAACTGAAGTTTACCCATAACTTTTAATTATATCCAACCTAAAAATAACAAAAGCAAAACAAAAATAATGTGTGAAAGTTAAAAAAATATTCTATTAAAATCAATAAAGCACTCCAACTTGTGCACGTGAGGACTGATAAATAATGATTCTTCTTCCACAAATATCATTCACAATTGTCCTATCCAGACACCAAATAGTAATTTAGATAAATAACACCAATTTCATCTTTGTCAACTAACCATTTGAGAAAAGTTGAGCAATAGGAATAGAGGGAGGATCAGTTTGTCCCTTCCCCCCCTTTGCAGCACCTCCAGCAGGATTTTTGTTTTTCCTCTTCCTCTTCTTTTTTCCTTTCCCTTCCTCTCCACCGTCTGAAAATGATTTAACTTATCATTTCTACCAGAATAAATCAAGAAAGAAAAACATGAGAGTATATCAACTAATCTAGGGGCATTTGAGTGTTCATGAATTGCATTAAACGTTATGGTGGGTGAATTCGAACCTAGGTTCACCAGACTCGCAGTACCACTTAATTAAAGTTTAGGAGGTTCTACTTATAATGCCAAGTTACAAAAAAAGAGGTTAGGTCAAGGAAATAAATGCATTGATTGCACTCCCATGTAACTTGATACTAGTGATGAACCGGTCATAGTAATTATCTGACATATCATATTTCCTTGCCAAGATCCTGTTGTTTAATTTCAATACAAATGAAGTAGATCTGGATTTGATAGAACTAACAGAATACAGATGGTTTACAAGAAGCTATCACTAATTACCTTCTTCTTCTCCTGCTCCATTCAAATTAACTTCATCCAACTTCTCAGTAACCTTGTCCACTTCATGGTCTCCTCCACCTGGCACATCAGCTGAATCTTCTCCAGCACCTATAATTAATTTTAATTCCCTCCTTAGTTACAGCTATTCATCCAATGATCTGAACACTTTTTTTTCCTTTTAGTCTGAAAGAGGCAAATGAAAATAATATTTGACCTAACATACCAGCCTTCTTTTTCTTCTTCTTCCTCTTCTTCTTTTTGGATGCTTCAGTTGCACCACCTTCTACTTCAATATCATTTATCTCTTCAACATTTGTTTCATCCACCGATTTATCTTGTGATTTTCCCACCTCGTCAACTACGGCAGCCATTGTTATGGTTTAAACGGTGCGATACATACACTGAAACAGAAAATACCACGTGATTGACAGAAAGATACAATGACAAAACAATTCGGGAAATCACTAAGTTCTCACAATTATCAAATACGATAAACGTTGAATGTAGGTATAATACAATTATTTACTTTTATTAATACGACATAGAGATTAGTGAGTTACGGTCGTCTAGAATGGCAAAACAAAACATTAACCTTACTAACACGCCGAACCATGACCACACGTAACCATACCAATATTGGACGCAATTAAACTAAATGTCACATAATCATAATCCTACAGTTAGTCAAATATACGCACCAAATAGAGTGAAGTTGTAGAATCAATGTAAAGATATAAACCAATATTCAGCTTCTTTTACAATAACCTGATACGCTTTACGGAACCCCACCAAACACGGGATCCAATGATACGGAATATGCACTACACGCACACTACACGTGTCTTGTAAATGTACCACGCGTTCATATGGAATATATAGTTCCGTGCGAAGTGAAGGAAAATACTTTAAAATAACACATAATTTTCATAGGAAGTAAGACGGTTACGGAATATCCATATTTTAAGTACAGTTATGTATATTTTAACGCGCACATGAGTCACATTACAGATTCTCTTTGGTTACCTAAAATCCCTCTCAGAATTTAGAAACGTTCTTTTGAACTATTTTGGATTTGTCTCATATCGATTAGTTTAACCTTTCAATCTCAATGTAAATTTTTTTTCGTATTTTACTGGGACTAGTCACTGCTCATGTTTTCCTAATTTCAGAATTTACTGTCTGCAATTAATCGATAAGATATTGTTGAATTGGGTATTGATACAGATTTCATAATTAATTAACAATCACAGAACTTTGGTACGTACATACGATATGCTAAGAAAAGGAGCAGATAAGGCATAAAGAGATAACGCTGCTAATGTAAGGCAGAGACCTACATTTTAGATATTAAGTCTCCAATGTGGACGCCTGTGAACGCCGACTTTATATGACATGGTTCCACAGTACTCTTGGCGAAAGAAAGGTACAGAACGTGAGTGAAGAAATTCTTCGAGCATATTGTTGGCTGTGGAGGGGGAAATCCATTGCACAGCTCCATGCCTCTTGCTGGCACTTCACTTGGCGTTGCGGTATTTGTGTAGCGTATTCCGTGTATTTGGGAAAATGTTTGACGTATTAACAAACATACCATCCCCATGTGAACTGAACAAACAAATCTCTCAATCATTTCAAATATGTTTGTGAATAACAAAATATACAAAATCATAATCAATTTTATATCCACTCTAGGATTATTTAAATGCCTTCGTTGGACTGCGTTATAACTTATTATAAAATAAATTTTACATAAATAGTTTGAATTTTACTTATGAGTAAAAAAATTTAAATGAGATTTTTGGTTTTGTTGTTGTGTGGTGTAGAAATGAGCATTACTCAACTAAGAAGGTCCCGATGTAAATAACAGGATAATTGGATTAGGATTCATTTTTATTTACTAGAATTACTCTCATTAAGTTGAATTATCGTAACACGTCTATTTTAAAAATCTTTTTTGCAATAATTTTGGTTAACGTTTGTAGATAGACATATGCTATCGCGGATTCTTTTGTAGAACTTTTGACGAACAATATTGCCAAACATTGTTGTAACCTATTTCTAAACGTGTAGGCAGCGTATGCAATAATCTCTCTCTAAAGATTGATTTTCCCGCGACTAGATTGTCTATTATCCTAGAGTATTTGCCTATTACTCATGATGACTAAGGTAACAGAATATATACTAAAACCTTACCAGAGAACATCTCTGATTTCATAAAAGAAAGGTGTAAATTGGATAAGTTGTTTTCAAGTTTTAAGAGGTAAAACAGGTTTGCTGACAGACGACATGCAAGTGACTTTGTTTCATAATTAATAAAGATGTTTACAAATCCTATTGTAATGAATCTTGGAATATTAAATTCGCTCCCTTTTGACGGAAAAATGGCGCAGCCAATCAGACACATGAACACGCATCGGCCACACTCTCTCTAGACGCACTCTGAAGGAACCGTGTTCTGTGCGATATCTGGCGGGATGACTACAGGGTACTTCATGGAATAATAGCGCTGACAACAGTAAGGTCTCGCCCTTGCGCTTCCTCCTGCTCCTTCTCCTTTGTCCTCGTACAATCCTACACATAGTGTTCTGCCACGAAATTATAATTTCACTATTCACTAATCAGTTTGAAATTAATTCAAGAAAAGGAAAACAGCTAAAAGAAAACAAGATATTTGTATACATAACTTAAAACATTTATTGTAAAAAGTCAAATACACATAATTTTAACAAAAACATTCAAACACACAAACAAATATAAAACTAACAACGCAACTGAGTAGACACATTCATGATAGCACAGTTGTAAGTAGTAAATAAATAAACAAGCATCGCATCATTACTCGACTTGATACAATAAATAAATGAAACTGAATAAGACGCAGATAAAAAACACGAATATATTCAAGCAATCAGCTAGCCAACTACCTATGGAAAATGATCTCACAAAATTCTTATTCGTGAAAAAATGATTAAATTTATCGCATTCTTTGCATCAAAACTTTATGCCGTAAACTTTTTGAGACCAATACGTAACTGGAACAAATTCCTTTATGTTATATGTCTTCAAATTTGCTAACTTTGTACTAAAACACGTAGAGTACAATGAGTGCATATTATCAGTCACTATTACGCTGTTCCAGACATTAGCTCACTCAAAATCAACATAATATATAAAATGAAAACATTTTGAAAATACTTTAAAATTGTCTCAAACACTGCTATAAATTAATGCAAATCTGGTGTTCCCTTGAGAGAAGTGAGTGCCATCAACGCACCAACACAACATCTCGATCATTTTCTAGCGAAAAAACTCATCCTCATGACTGATACCATCTCATCAACCATCAAAAGTTCTGAGCACTTTGTGAATGTTCTGAGTGAGATATATCTTAGCGGCGAGGAACTCATGGTGAGTTTCGATGTAATTCACTCATTACGAAGGATCCGATCAGTAAACTGAACATCATAGAACAGCAGCTCGGAGAGCGAGGTTTACCGTTGGAGTGGCAAATACCAGACACTTCTAATTTTATTGCCTTTCAGGAAGTGCTTAACAAGATGAATGAGATACGGAAATGGATGGAATAGTGCAGGTTAACAAGCACAGTAAAGTGGATATCTATATCCTCAGATGAGGAAACAGAAAGAATCCTATGTCCTATTCGTCAATGCTGGCACAGCAATCTCTATTGGTAACCAGACGACCTAAAGGCAACCACCATCTTGATTAAATTCCCTGGAAAGATCCGGTTGAGGACTCTAGAGTCTGAAGTGACAACATAGGTATGAGGAGCAATACTGATATTAGGTACCTCTAACCCAATGAATCAATTAAGGACTTTCAAGGCAAGCTTCGAACTAAAGAACGCGATTCATGACACAGCTGATTCAATTATAGTTGCCGGCGCCAAGAACGCCAAGGTCGTAGATCGGAACATATCGCCAGCAGACACAAAAGGAAGGGGAAATCTTGGCCTCCATATTCTACCTCAATGACTTGAACACCGGTATTGCCGCATCCTTGAGCGGAACTGCATATCGAGAAACCATCATAGATGTCACCCTGGTACCCAGAATAGATGGATGGAGACAGTTGAAAGATTTCTATCTATACAGTCAGTACATCTGTTTTAATGCTCACAATAAGGAACGGAGATGATCTTCGCAAAAGAACCAGACGATGTGAGTGTTATGTCTCGAAGCTAAGCTGCATTTGCCAAGATCTTAGGTAATAATTGGAAGACGAAGCTCTGAAATTTGGAGGTGAAATTGGGTGATGATAGAAATGAAATATTGACAGAGGAGAAAAAGAGCGCTTGCTTTCTGGAAGAATATAGTAAAAATTAACCATTCACTTACACTATTGTAGGCAAGGTGATTTATACAAGTGTAAGATGTAAGATATACCCATCCTACATACTAGGAGAAGTGACACATACACATCTTCTTCTTTCGACTTCTCCCCCAGATAAATGCTCACGCCCCATCAACCAGCTCGCACGCACAAAGTAGTTGATGATACAGGGACACCGTTTCTATACTGTTCCTGTGCACCACAAATGCACGTATTCGTATTCTACACGAATAGTAAAGCATTCGCCATCGTGTGTTTATGTACTGAACACAACCTTCTGCACACAAGAATCTCGAGCCATGACATTTCCATGGCCGGAAAATTTCCAAAGCACCTCCAAAGTGCCGTTCTACGCAGAGTCCACAATCTGGACAAAAATACACAGGAGCCGCTAGTAAATAACTACGCTATAACGGCGCCCTCAAAACTACTCCCTTGAAGGGCGTATCAGGTTTGGTATGGCCTAGATGCTCAAATGTCTTCTTTTAGAACTCGAGAACTTGGCAACCTAATAACTACAATCACGCCAAGCTTCGTAGAGTTCACATCGAGGCACTCGCACTGAGACGCTACAAGTGAAATCTAGCCTACAAAAACGTTCCAAGCTGAACCCAGTATATATTCGACTGCACTTCGTCTCGCTGAGCACACGCAATATTCTGCTCCGAGATATTCAAAGTCAGATTTCACTATTCGGAATCCTAAGTTGAATTCCAAGCCACATACTGGCCACTACATTCAATAATATGCGCTTCCACGACTCGGGACGCATGTACGAATAATTCCGAAGAAAGTACGGAACGCTGAACGTGAGCCGCGCTCCGCTGCCAGAATCCTACTCCTTCAAGAAAGCGCATTCTGAAACCCGACCTCGGCTGCGCCACCAACTGAGAAGATTCAACCCTCAGGACTCGGCGCCCACGGATTCAGAACCCAACACAAGAAACGTCGCCAAGGTTCTCCACATCCAGTATCTGCGACCAGAAGAGTACTGGACCGCTATCACGAACGCCACGTCTCCACGACATATGTGAGAGACGCAGTTCACGGAGAACGCGCAATTTACACTCAGTCGTCTGGCGTCACGTCTTCAACTTCAAAACAGGTTTACGTAAGAAATAAAATATTATTCAAACAAACTTGCATTTCAAAACCATTATTTATGTTGGTGAGCGAGGGAGATTCTATCCATTGGAGTCGATACTACATCTTCCCCTACCTACATACAAGTTACAATTGATGGTCCCACGTTTTTCCCCTTCGAGAGCAGAAAGCGCAGGAATAGAAGTAGATGTTCCACTCTTCACCTAAAAAGAATTGAAAAGCGCTGTGTAGACGCTGAATAACAATGAAGTGCCAACCCCCGATATAATACCATCCGTGGCATTGAAGGTAGTCTTTCTCTTTGACAGATGGGTCTACACTGCCTGCTTTCGTTCTCTTTACAAAAAGGTGAAAACTGTGTTGCCAAGAGAAAATGAAATCCCATCTCTCCTACCGCATGTCCCAACTCTCCGTTTTAAATGCTCAATTGTAAAGTTCCTGGAGATGTTTACGAAACTAAGACTGTAAGATTCTGTCAGGATCATCGTCTCTCGGACAGAGAGTTGGGTTTAATTGGGACCATCAACGCTGGATGCAGGAACCCTACTTAAGCAGATAGCGAACAGAACAAGAAAGATCGGGAAATTCCATGGGTGGAACGTAAGAAAACGCATGGAGCTCACTAAGGTGGGTTGACGCCTTTGAAGCACCAACAAGATACTTCGTGGTACTTCGAATTATGCAAAGTTATTGAAGTCGTCGGGTACTGATAGACAATAGCAAAGATGAATACCGCAAGAAGTCTATCACAATGAGCTTCCCAAGGTTCGGGACTGGGCCACGTAATTTGGGATATCAGTGATAAAGATCTCCTCGAACTCCTCAGGGATATTCCAGTGATATCTTATTAGGAATGATGAAAATGTGACAATGTTTATCATTGAGAAAAATGCAAAGGGCTCATAAAAGATTCTGAATGCAGGCATGCAGCATGTTCGTGGCTTAAAGCTAAAGATCTGCACATAAGTAGGAGGAAATACTTCTGACTCGCCAAAGCCTAGGTTATACGATACCGTCAGTGCAGTATACGTTCTTTGGGCATCATTCTGGATCCTTCACCAAAGCGAACGATTAAACAGCGAAGGAGTCGGATGCATTGGCTAGGATCACAGTCAACATCCATGGATCCTAAGTTACGCTAATACAAACTGTGGATGTATGGTGTCAATCAGAATGTACGGTGAGCAGATGTGGGCTGTCACACTGGAAGTGAAATGCAGAAGAAAGAAGATGGTCGGGAAACAGTGAACAACCACTGCGCACAGTTTTGCCTTGGAGGTAGAGGTTCCGTGATTTGCATCATGCCTAGTGCTCGCATAAGAGCGGTCATAGATATATGACACGAAAAATGAACTCGACAATTCCAGAGGAGCGATAGTATCGCAAAGGAAATCTGGCAGTACGAGTAGGCCATCAGCGAAAGGATAGAAGATCTATCGATTTATTAAAATCGTGGGTAATGCGGAAGTATGGGGAAGATGATTACTATTTCATCATGTTCCTATGAGCCTATTGAGCAACATCTAAACTTGTGTGGCTATGCCAACGGATGTTAGACATACTCTGTGAATGAAACCCAGTTACTCTTTGGTGTGTTCCTGGGCATATGGTAATAAGGGGAAATGATATCGAGGACAAATTGGCATAGCTGGAATTTAAGGAACACTATTTTGGTCCAGAACCCTTCTTTGGAGTATCTGCACGATAGGTGAGGCTGGAGATTGCCAATTGGACACACCAGCAACATCTGACCATCTGGAAGTCATAGAATATAGCTAGACAGGCCCGCGAGTTAATTACTGGAACTAATCAAGAATGCAAGAAGATCCTAATAAACTTGGGTAGGAGTCGTATGAGGAAAGTTGTAGAACGTTTAACGGACCATAATACCCTACGGAGACATTTGCACATTATGGGGATCAGTCAGGATTCAATGTGTAGGATATGCGGCACGGAGGAGACCGTCGCGCATGTACTTTGTTTGTGCGAAGCTTTTTCCCAAACTACATACCGTTACCTAAGTTTATTTTTTCCGAACCTAGAGGATATCAGAGAGGCTAAGGTCCACTCCTCGGTGTCCTTCAACGAGTCCTTGGGGTTGGAGTAAACCTATGTATGAAGGGGTAAAAATGACCTAGGTCTACATGCGTAGCAGTTCCATTAGCTGGACCCACCCAAACCACAATATAATCTAATGTACACCGAATGGTTTTGTACTTTCACAAGAGTATGGAGATAAGAAATCCATATTGAGTCTATTGCTGAGACACACATGATGACGCTGATTGGCATTCTTTCATTGTTTCTAGAGAGGAGACTTTAAAGAAGACTGAAAATGTTAAAAGAAAAGTTGCCCCAGACAACATTTTCTGGGCGACCAACATACGACTACCATAAGTGAAAGAAAAATGATGGGCTTCCTTTGCGAACAGCTGCGCACGAATAGCAGTACCAATATGAAAACCGTGCTATCATTGTTTATGGGTGTTTTTATTAGGTAGACATTCTCTGCGAGTCACATACCGGTGAAGGACATCTGTAATGCATTTCTGCATTGATCCCAGTTTCGGATCTTTCAATCTTCAAGGAAAAAAGTGCCCGAGCGTCGCCTTTCTAAGGAAGTTTTCCTCTTGTTTTATTTTCGTGATGTTGGTAGTTGACTTGGATGGTGGTGGGAGATGGCTTCTTGCGTGGTGGGATGGACCAGGTCCAGGGTGAGACCAAGATGAGCAGGGAAGGAGATGCTGGCAGGGTGAACGGGAGATGGAGATGCTGGCAGGATGAGCAGGAGATGGAGATGCTGCGTTGGACCAGGGTACGAGATGGCTCCTTGCAGGATGTGAGGGAGAACCGGGTCCAGTCGCAGGAAATGGAGATGGTGGCTCCTTGCAGGATGTGGGCCATCTCTAGTTTTATCTCGTCAGTCATCATTGCGGTAGTTTGGAAAGAAATATAGTATTAGTTTTATGTTAATGTGGGGGCTGCCGCACAAGGTTGTTGGAGAGGTTGACGGATAACATGTTTCATCTCCAGTGGTTATGCTTGTTATAACTCAAAATTCACCATTTCACTTGTGATAGTCATTCAGATAAACCGTATGATTTCTCAGTTCATGGTTTAGTTCATTTCTGTTAGTACAGCCATATTTTCTGAGGTATGAAAAAGATTTTCCATTTGACATTGCTTGAAATATAGTTTCATACCATGAGGTTTTTATGTATGCAACAACTCGAAATTTCACCATCCACCATGAAAGTCAGCCAGTGTGATTTTATATTAATCAACTGTATGATGTCTCATTACTTGGAGTAGCTCATTCCTCCGTTAGTACATTCATATTTGTCTTGTGATATAAAAAATTTGGATGTGTGTTTCATAACATGAGGTTTTTATAGTTGCAACAACTCGAAATTTCACCATCCACCATGATAGTCAGCCAGTGTGATTTTATATTAGTCAACTGTATGATGTCTCATTACTTGGAGTAGCTCATTCCTCCGTTTGTACATTCATAGTTGCCTTGTGATACAAAATAATTTCCATTTTTTTAGTAAAAAAAGGGTTTTTTGGACCTTACGCTTGCATTGCGGTATATTTGAGAATATACAAGATACGGGCTACCTTTTACTTAGTGCTGGTTGTTCTAGTAGCCTATGGTCTGGTCTCCTTTTTGCAGAAGAAGAGAAAAAAAATTATTAGTTACATTGAAAAATTAGTTATATCAAATATTGGTGGGATGGTTTTGTTTGATGATGTGATCGATGCTCGTAGAATTTAATAATAATAGAAGTCAGACTTCTCGTTAAACTTGGCTCTTCTTCCTGAGCGTGTGTAGTTTCCTGGCGGAGGTCTTGGTGTAGTCTCTTCTATTTGTTGAACGTTTTCGAGAGTCTGCGTGTGGGTGGCGTTTGTTGGGTCAGCTGTGATAAAAGCTGGTTTGACCCGATCTAGACTCACTCGTACAATTTTGTTGTTAATGAGAATATTAATGGTCTTGTTGTCCTCTGTTCTGGACAGTACTTTGTACGGTCCATTGTATGGAGGAACAAGTGCTTTTCTGAAAGGAGTGCTGCGTAAGAATACGTGCGTTGCGTTTTGTAGTTCTTTGTGAATGAAAGGCTGTCGCGTCTGAGATCTTGGTGTGACCGGTTTTAGTTGTTGCATTTTACGCACCAGGTCTTGAACATAGCTTGTCGTGGGTTGTTCACTATTTTTGTTGTATTCGTGGAAGATGTCGCTGGACAATATCAACGTCTTTTCGAATACGAGTTCCGCGGTTGAGGCGTTTAGGTCCTCTCTGTGTGCCGTTCGAGAACCTAGCATGATCATCGGCAAAGCTTTGCTCCACCCGCTGTCATGCGACATGAGTGCAGCCTTTAATTGCCTATGGAGGCGTTCTATCATGCCGTTAGCTTGAGGGTGATATGCGCAAGTTCTATGTCGCCTAATGCCAAGTCTTTGCATCAGCTCCCCGAATAGCTGGCTTTCGAACTGTCTCCCTTGCTCGGTTATGACCTTGTTGGGGACGCCGTATCGGGCCATCCAACCGTGCAAGAGCGCATCGGCCGTTTTCTCCGCGGTGATGTCAGTGACGGCCTTCGGCCCAACGTTATGACTTCGGCCCAACGCGTGAATCTGTCTATCACTGTGACCGCGGATCTGTATCCCTCTGAGAATGGAAGTGGTCCAACTATGTCCATATGAATAGTGCAAAAGCGGTCCTCAGGAGGTTTGAAAGAAGCTAGCGGTGAAATTGTGTGCCGGTGGACTTTGTTCTTTTGGCATTTCAAGCAGGTGCTTGCCCAATTTTTTACGTCTTGATTGATTTGGGGCCAAAAGTATTTGTTCTTGATTAACCGTAGAGAGGTTCTTCGTCCTGGGTGCGACAAGTTATGGATTTCGTCAAATATTCTTTTTCTGAGGTCGACTGTTATTAGGGGTCGGCCAGCTTTGCAAATTAACGTTAGATTTGAGTCGGGACCGTTTCCTGGTGTATAATAGTGGTTTCGATAGTACCAGCTCTTGAATTTCAGGATCTTCTAATTGAAGCTTGGCGAATTTGTTCGTATCGTCTAACGACGTTATAATTTCGACTCACGACATGCCATCGGCAACGATATTTTCGTTTCCTTTAATATGTCGGATATCAGTTGAGAACTGGGCTATGAATTAAAGTTGGTTCAGTTGTTGTAGGGGCAATTTCTCTCGTTTTTGGCGAAACGCGTTGGTTAGCGCTTTATGAACTGTGAAAATTGTTATCTGAAACCCTTGGAACCAGTGTCGGAAATGTTGGACGCTCTCGTAAACTGCCAAAAGCTTGCAGTAATACGCTGACATTTGGCTTTGTTTAGCGTTCAATTTCTTGCTAAAAAATGAGAGAGATTGCCACTCCTGGTTCACCTGTTGCTGTAAGCAAGATCCTACATGGGTTGCGGACGCATCTGTAAACAGTGCCAACGGCGCGTGGCTGCGTGGGTGAATCAAGGTGCCGGCGTTCGCCAGGCTCTCCTTGCAGTCGGTGAAAGCTGTTTTTAGGGCGTCGGTCCATGGGAAATGTTTGTTTCCATCCTTCCTTCCACCGGAGATGGCGTCGACCAGAGCGGCTTGGGGTACCGCCGCTTTCGGGATGAAGCGCCTATAAAAGTTTAAAATCCCTAGAAAGCGTCGCATACCTCTCACGGTGGTAGGCTGATCCATTGCGCGCAGCGCACTGACTCGGTCTTCGCTGATGCCTTCGGCGTCGATCTTGTAACGCCAATTCGTTGACGCCAAGGAACACCAATTCGTTGACGCCGAAGGTTGACTTCTGCGTATTTATGACGATTTCGTGTTCTTTTAATCTCTGGAAGAGCGTCTCCAGATGGTGCCTCTGGTCCTCCTTATTCTGGCTAAAAACGAGGATGTCGTCAATATATACATATACGAATGGCAATCCAGCGGTCAGTTGGTCCATGAACTGCTGAAAGGTTTGGGCGCTGCTTTTGAGACCAAATGGCATTTGCAAGTATTCGAACGAACCTATCGGGGTTACGATGGCTGTCATTTCGATGTCTGCCGTGTTCACTGGTATCTGGTGATACGCTTTCACCAGGTCTATTTTAGAAAATATATTTGAGCCCGCTAAGTTACTTGCGAAGTCGTGGATGTGTCGCATTGGGTACGTGTCTAGCACAGTCCGATCGTTAAGTCTTCTGTAGTCCCCGCACGGGCGATATGTACCGTCGGGTTTTTTACTAGACGAAGCGGTGATCCCCATGGGCTTCGTGAGTGCCGCACGAGGCCGGCTCGAACAAGTTTTTCAAATTCGTTCTTGACGATTTTAATTTCTCCGGCGTCAGCCAACGTGGTCTTCACGTTCGTGGTCGTGGTGTAGTGCATGGTATTCGGTCGAATACAATTTGGTTTTCCATACGGCTGAATTAGTTCGAGTAATCTATTAATGATTTCACCGAAATCATTGTTTTGTACTTTTTTTATTTTAATTTCCGTAAACTTGCACGCATTGAATTTAGTGCTTGTGGAGATTCCCGTCATTTGGTCGCTACGTTCGCCTGTTTTGCAATTCAAAATTAATTCGTAATGGGATAAAAAATCCGCTCCGAAAATGGGGTCCTGGACGTCTGCTACTATAAAGTTCCAACTGTATTCCCGTCGGAGTGTTAAATTTAATTTTAGGTGAGCTGTTCCGAACGTTTGGATGTCAGTAGCATTTGCTGCATTTAAAACTAGTCCAGTTGGAACTGTACTTGATTTCCATTGTCTCTTGGGGAAGATTGATTCATCGGAACCGGAGTCGATTAAAAAATGTAAGCCGGTGCTCCGTTCATAAATGTATGGTCGTTTTCCCATTAAGCGATTATAAAAACTGATTTCTTGTTTAGATTTTGCGGGATCGCAAGCATATACTCCGCCCTTCAACCTTGAGTTGTAAGGCGGCTGGCCACGTTTTTTTTGTAATTACATGGAGTTAGACGGCGTTTCGCTTCATTGCCAAATTTGGCGTGGTACCAACAAATGTCTTTGGGGTTGTCAGAATTCGAGCGCGAGCGTGTGCGAAATTTTCGCGGTTCGTTTTTATACGGCGAAGGGTTTCTGCGATAACGTTTTGCTGAGCGAATTGCAGTTCTGCAAGTTGTCTAATTAGGTTCGCCAATGTTTGTATCACGT
Source organism: Laupala kohalensis (assembly GCA_002313205.1). Taxonomy (NCBI): domain Eukaryota; kingdom Metazoa; phylum Arthropoda; class Insecta; order Orthoptera; family Trigonidiidae; genus Laupala; species Laupala kohalensis. The sequence goes on along the minus strand of NNCF01127496.1, from coordinate 140,630 downwards.
AATCCATACGTGGATCGGGTGGAGCTACGGGCTGGCTTCTGAGTGTCTCCATGTTATGAGTCGCCGTTTCTCGAGTGGCCGCCACGGTGCTTGTGGTTTGGAGTGCAGTCGCGATCTTGTCGGCAAGCATTGCTTGTTCTGACACGTCGTTAGTGCAGCTCCCTGCCAAGACTCCTCTTATTTGCACAGGAAAGGCCCTTATCCAAATTTCGGATATCAAGGTGTTATCCTGATCCTCGGGGCCGGCTAGATTTTTGAGGTGACGGAGGAATTGCGACGGGGTACGGTCGCCAATGGCCACTGCTGAGAGAAGTCTGTCGATTCTGGCTTTTTCAGAATTTGTGTATTGAGTTATGAGAAAGGTTTTTAAGCGTTCATACGCCTTGTTGTCGTATGGTGCTAGTAAATTCTCATCAATGTTAGGTATGGTGGAATTATCAATGTTACTAACTATAAAGGAGTGTTTTTGGAGTGGAGAAGTAATTCCCCTGGCCGAAAAATGTGCTTCTACATAATTGAACCAGGCCTGGGGTCTATCCTTCCAAAAGATTGGAATTGGGAACGTCATTGTGGTATGGTCATGTGAAGACACGATAGGAATCTGAGCGTCTTCGTTAGGCATTACGGAAAAAAAATAATGTTCCTGAATAATTTAGAAAAAGAAAACAATATAATTAACAATTATCAGGAACCTGGAGAGAAAAATAAAATAGCGTAAGTTTACAACACAAAATAATAATATGATGAACTGAAAGTAACACAAGTTGGATTAGTAAAAACTGTAAAGAGGTTTTTAGCAAAATCACTAAGTGACAACGCAAATATTAATATTGAACGAAATTAAACTAGTAATAACGTGAAGTTAGAGGTTTGAAATCGAAGCGTGATCCCAAAAACGTAGGGAGTCGCGAATTTATTTTGTGCGAGTGTTTAGCAAAGTTAGATCAGAAGGTTTTTTTGTAATCCGAATCACGTCGGGAGTCAACAGCTTATTTATTTTGTCAGGGAAGATTTTTTTATTGCTTCGCAGGCCTCAGCACGTAGGCTTACTTCGCAATAAGATCCCTTCCTCTCCAAAATAAATACTCAGAGGTTTGAATAGAACAAGGTTTATTATGTAAACAAGTCGTCGTAATGTAAACAAAGAATAACACCAGACGACGAACGACAGGCTTTGAAAGTTCAGTGTGAAATTTGTGCCTCGTTCGTTTAACTCACGACTCCAGGTAAGTCGGTGGTCGAAGGTAAGGAGTTTCCTTCTTCGTCGTTAGATGGCACCGCTGGTGATGTTCAGTTGTAGCTAGTCGACGAAGTTCAATATTCGGGTGCGTGACGGCGCCTCTGGTCGGAGTTATCTTCGTTCTCACAGGATGCTGTGCTGTATTTTCGTGTCCCGGAGCGGGTTCTAGGGTTGGCCGCAAGGTTTCGTAATGATGCTTTTCCGATGTGTTGGTGGTTGAAATTATTCAGTAACAGATTTTGGAGATAGAATTTTTCCAGTACTTGATGTGTGAAATTGTTCTGTCACAAATTCCAACTTAGAATAATTCCTGAGCTTGAAATTTTTTGTTTCTGTCAGATAAACACTTTCGTGAACCTTTAAAAAACTTAATCCGACACTGTTAGAAATATTATTATATTATAGAGCATAGTTCGTTTGTTTGGAATTACCCATCCTACATTACTCTATGATAATTTTATATTATCACACTAAATATAAAATATACTTCTTAAAAATAAAGAAATAATTTATTCAATTTTTTCAGCTTAAAATTATCGAACCTCGCTATAAGACAAGAAAAATATAAAATTATATATACAGGAGTAGCGCTGGCGTGAGTGTTGTCGTAAGCGATCATAAATTCAAAAGAGCAGAGAATCTCGAAATGTATACAAAAGGGTGGTCTTCAATAGCGCACAGACTGAGTAGGTCGTAAAAGGACATTCACCCAAGAAACCGCAGTGGTCGAGTAGTTAAGATTAAAGTGTTTGGGTATGGCCCAATTAGAATAAACATCGACTCGCGTGGGCAGATGAGAAGCATTTGAAAGTGTGGTAGATAAGATTAAATAGAAAAATGAACAAACATGTCTCGTCCGAGAGAAGCGATGCTGCGGGAAGAAAAAGGATTGATTTAAAAAAATAATGAAGTTCTCCAAAAGAGCAACGTCGGGACTTGCATCATCGCTGAGCGTCAGTAGGGGGGATTTTTTCCTAAAATTTAGTGGCAACGGATGCGGAGTAATAACGACGAGAAGTGGGGACAAGTTATAAAGAGGAGTGGCGAAGCAATAGAACAAAAGGACCGACAGAACTGACGAACTGATCAACTGATCACTAACTACTCTCTGGTTTCTGTTTCTGTGCTTCTGCTGTGTTTTACATTACGTTAAATTGACTGAGGAGGTTAATTCAGAGAAATTTTACTTAGAACTTTACTAAGAACTTAACGTGAAATTCCACTCAGATTCAAATATTTAATCCCATGTACTTCGAGTTCCAGCTGTTTCATGAATTATTTCCAACTTCGGAATAGTCGAATGTTTGTTCCGAGATGATTATACATTTTATATTTGTGGAGCATCATTTGGACTTGGGAATGATGGCTCAAGTAGTTCACGTTACGAACAATACTTGGTGAACGTGGGTTCGAGAACGAGCTTTGGAGATGTTGATTGGAACATGACGGCGTCGTTTGCTTAATCGGCTCTTCCAAAACAGATGGGCGCTTTAGCAGTAGGAAACGAGTGAGGAGACGACGTGTCCGTGAGTTACCAGCTCCATTCTGAGGCCGTGATCACCCATCTTTGCAACAAAGGTAATCAACAAATGCTGGTTGCATCCAATAACCAAATATCGCAGTGAAGAAGATTAGCGTGTGCGTCGAACATGAATTCATTGCGCCCAGCTCAGAACTCTAAAGACATAAGCTTAAATTATAAGGGCCAATTTAAGAAGATGAGCTTTTAAATGTCTAACCATTTTATAAATTCAATTAACATTTGCCTACAGCATTTTATTTGATGACAAGATATAGTATGTTAGAACTCATTGTCAATATTTTCTGGGTTTGTGCCTTTTTGGTGGAATGTTAATGGGGAAGAAGAAAGCATGGTAGTTTTAAATATTGTGTATTACTAATGAATAAACAATTTAGTCATTATATTTTCAAATTGTGATTTCCTTATGGAACTCTGTGTGTGATTTTCACCTTTTAAATAATATGAATCCCACACTCATTCTATGAGAACCATGCAGTTTCATGTATATATTTTTGAGGTCCCTTATTACCCTAGGAATTCCTCAATTAATTGTCCCACTTTTCAGGACAATTTGGCGCCCAACTTTCAAGACAAGCATCATTTAAACACATGGTCTTCGTCGCCAAGCTTGTTTAATTAAACGCATCACAATTGGTTCCAAAGCGGGGCTTGTTTGTTTTAATTAATTAACTCACCACAAATCACGTTAATTGCTAATTATTTGTTTAATTAATTAATTCATCACTATATATATATATATA